>JARKHS020011906.1:0-15721 GCA_030143305.2 Amblyomma americanum
CAGGGGCGGGGATATAAATCTTTGAAATGCGGCCACTTGCGGGTCACAGCTGGAGTTAGGGCAACCCCGACCCGTATCCTCCGAAGCGCAACCTCCTCTGCACGGGCAAGACCACGGGGGAGGGTTACCGCACACGGAGGGATGAGAGCACGTGCGCGGCGCCGGAGGTGTTCCTATCTTGTTAAAAGGAGGGTGGTGTCATCCAAAGTGAGGACTCGAGGCAAAGACGAGGTTGGGGTCGAAAGGCGGGTCGCAGAATCTGCGCGGCTTTGTGCGCTCAGGAGGTCACGCGGGACCCACTCAATACGGATTGCCTGCGGGATGCGTGCCGCTAGACGATGGATGTCTTGGCAGATTTCTGGGGTGCGACTGACTCGTCGCAGTAGCCGTGTGACGTGAAGGGCGTCGGTGCGAATGACAATGCGGGCCGTGGGTAGCAAGGGAACGGCGACCACAGAGCCAAGTGCCTCTTGAACCGCAAGCATCTCCGCACAGAAGGAGGAAGGAGGTTCTGAAAGGCGAAACCTTCACGTTTTGTTCAGAGCAGGCTTGCAAGGACAGTAAACTGCCGTTGCTGTTTCGCAGGCCTGGATGCTTGCGTCAACGTACATAACGATGGAGCCGTGCGGCAGATTGGCGCCTTGCTCTGTAACTCAGTCGCGAAACGGTGATGCCGCGCGGGTAGATGATGGCCGACGTAGATCTGTTGGCTTGTTATCGCTCAGATAGATAGATAGATAAAGAGGAGGAGGGAAAGGCAGGGATGTTAACCAGAAAGGGGTTCCGGTTGGCTACCCTGCACTGGGGAAGAGGGATTAGGGGACTAAAAGGAGGAAGAGAGAAGGGAAAAAGGCATAACACACACATGCACAACGCTGTCACAATTTGTCACTCAATCCAGTCGCTCTCAAGTAGGCAAAGAGTGCCTTGTATGCCTTGAGGGCAGTCGACTGCTGTGGCCACGGACCGAGGATCTTTTGCTCTGTTAATGGGCGAGGATCGAGGCGGTCCAGGACACAACACAGTGTATGTCTTGCACTCGCAAATGCAGGGCACTCACAGAGAAGATGAGCGATGGTCTCCTCGCAACCACAGCTCTCACAGGCAGGGCTGTCGGCCATCCCCACCCGGACAGCATAGTAATTAGTAAATGCAACACCGATCCATAAACGGCATAACAGTGTTGCGTCGCGACGTTCTAAGTTACGTGGAAGACGAAGGCGCAGTTGAGCTGCACAAAACGCCAGGGAAGAAAAACTGGTGGAGGCGGCTGTAGAACGGAGTGCGATGAAGCATATGCCCTGAGTGCACACGTTGTGTGTGTAAGGCTTGACTTTAGGCGGCGAGCATCGCGTCGTTGCGGCACCAGCTCATCTAGTGTATTCAGCTGCGCATGTTCTTGGAGCGCCACGATCGGGGTAATGCGGGGAAGGCAAGTGATGACCCTCATTGCCTCTCGATTAACAGCTTCTAGACGATCCCATTGAGCCCTCGTCAAATGCTGGAATTGGGCTTGGTAAACGAGGCGCGGTTGCACAACCGCCCGCACCAACTGTCGTGCAACATGAGAGCGGGCTCCGCCTGTTTTAGGAGCAATGCGTCTAATCAGACCCAACGCCTGAATTGCTTGCTTTTTAGCCCGAGAAAGCCAAGCAGTACCTGTTCCTGACTCGTGTATTGTCAAGCCCAAGATTTTTACGGTCGAACTTTCTTGAATTGTAGTTCCGGATAGATGGAGACGAATTGGTGTTGCAGCCAGTTTACGGCGCCCCCAGCGGTTGGCGACTGACACGTGGTTTTGCTCACTGAAAGCTGAAGACCAATTGAAGAAGCAAAAGTCGACGTAATATCTATGTCTTATTGTAGGCCTGCTGCTTGAGTCAACAGGCTGTTGTGAGTGCTCCACACCGTTATGTCATCAGCATACAATAAGAACTTAATCTCAGAGACAACATGTAAGCGCCAAGCAAGGGGGATAAAAGCAATATTAAATAACGTTAGCGATAACACCAATCCCTGGGGAACACCGCGAAGAGGCACAAATGATCCGACGGCCTCAGCACTGAGGCGTACGGCAAAGTGTCTGACCTTCAAGAAAGGATTTAACAAAATTGCGCACTCTAACAGGGAAATGCAGCATGTCAAGCGATTCCAGGATGTCAGCATGACTGATATTATCGTACGCCTTTTCAACGTCCATGGCCAGTACAGTACGTACATTGTGGCTGCGAGTTGAGGCCAGAACTGCTGACGCCAAGACAGCCAGTCCATCTTCTGTACCTATGGACGTACGAAGGCCAAGTTGGGCGGGATGGTAGAAACCATGGTGCTCAAGCCACCGCGACAGCCATGTGGCAGGCATTTTTTCGGTAAGCTTGCATAATGTTGGCGTAAACGATATAGGCCGGAAATTTCCGAGGTCTGCCGGCGGCTTCCCCGGCTTTGGTATGGGGATCACAATAGCCGATTTCCAGGTTTCTGGTACGACGCCTTCTATCCATACCTTGCTAATGGTAGCGAGGAGTTGAGGCAGTACAGCGGAACTTAAGTTCTTTTAAACCTCGCACGGAATGGAGTCCCGACCGGGCGCAGTCTTCCGACGGGTCTCGTCTATTGTTGCAAGCAACTCGGGCATTGAAAATGGGCTTGCAATTCCCTCGGCGTCGGCTGTAGATGGGAGCTTATCGACATATGCTGGAATGGCAGCCAAGGGATGGAGACCGATGATGATAGGATGGCGGTCACTACCCCAGCAGTCTGCCTCCAGGTGCCACGATGGAGTCCCGGGATCCTGACCACCCCGTAAGGTCCGGAGCACATGTTGGACTGCGAGCATGGCGCACAGTCCGCGTTGCTGAATCCGGATGGTTGAGTAAAACAAACAGCGCATCCGCGAATGCGCCCCGCACACGCCTACCACGGGGGCTTGAAGTGGGGTACCCCCAGTCCGGATGAGGGGCGTTAATGTCACCACCGACTAAAACAGGCCACCCTGGGTGCTGTCGTCGTAGAGTTAATAACCACCCCAGATTAATGCGGGAGGGAGCTCCACCGGCGGGCCTTACATAGTATGACACGACCACAACAGTTGCCTTGGGAAGCTTCACAGCCACTGCGGCTACCTCTTGATATGAGGTGCACCAGTTTTCTAGAGAGACGCGAAGACTTGAGGAAAACGCGCATCAACGTGCACCGCCGCCTTTCCCAGGAGGGGCATCAGTGTGCACACGACGGCCGTTCATTGATGGAGACATGTTTCCATTAAAGCCCGGAATGGATGGCGAGGCATTGGTCTCCTGCAGTCGCACGGCCCACACCTGGAGCTTGTTCATGCGAAGTCGAGATTTGAGCTCTCCCAGCTTTGTGGAGAGGCCTCTGCAGTTCCACTGGAGCACACCACAACTACGTGTACTCGCCATTTTCGATTAGGCTTCCAAGCGTTGTAATAGAACTGATGTCAGGTTAGATAACTGGTTTACCATAAATCGGAGGAGGGATGTTGTCGAGTTATCCTGCAGTGCTGCAGAGGACCTGGTAGAGTCTGCGAAAAACGCATGAGGGCTGCACGTAGTCGAAGGCGCTGCAGCATTGATTGGCGTGGAGTGGGATGCCGCTGGTTGTCTACGGCGAGCAAGCAGTTCACGGCGTTGCCGTAGCTTAGAGACCTCGGCTAAAAGGCGTGCAATTTGGTCGTCAACTGCTGCCATGTCCTCACGTAGAGGTTCCAGTAGGCTGTGCTTTTGTGTAGCTTGAAGGCGACGGCGATCCTTGCGCACTTTATCACTGTACGACTGCTGGGCAGGGGCTGCAGGTGGATTGGGCTCAGGAAGCTCTGGCCAGTCGTCTTCATCCCACTGAAGAGCCGCAAACCTGTTGGATGTCTGTATCGGGGCTCTGTTTTTATTCGGAGCGACTTGCTTGCGGATCCCACGCCGAACCTTCTCAGTTGCTTTCTGTTTTGTTGGGCAAGTTGGAGAGGTGATCTCGTGGTCGTCACTCTTGCAAAGTCCGCACCTGTAAGACGGTGTGACTTGTGGCCGAGCCTCATCTTGCGTTGCAAAAGGGCATGATCGGCGCATGTGACCAGGTCTGAAACAGCTATAGCAATAGACAACACTCGGTTTGTAAGGGCGAGGCCGCAGAATACAGCCATAGTAGTAAAGTCGTTCTGGGAGAGTTGGTGGGCCCTTTAGTGTGACGATGCACGAGCGCCCCTTTCCCATATACCGCGCTTGGATGACACGGTGGGTTGGAGAGTACAGCTCACGCTGGAGGGTCGTCTGGTCTTCGGCAACGTCGACGTCGTAAACAACACAGCGTTGTAGGTCCGAACCCTCTACTAGGTACACCTGGACCGGCACCGAGATCTCGCTTGTAATCGATATGCACTTGAGCGTTTGCAGACGCTCGACAGCAGCCAAAGTCGGGAGCCACACAGCCATGGTATTAGATTTCGTTCTAGACGTGAGGCCATGAAAACCTTCGGTCCCAAGACACTCGTCCAGGTTCGCCTGAAGAATCCTGTTCGGAATGTCTGTCAGGCTTTTGGCTGCCAGAGCTCTTTTTTTCTTCAGTGTGTTGTAATATGCATGAAAAATAGCGTTAAAATTTTTAACCACGGGTATTTGCTGCACCCCGGATAAGACGTTTAGCAGACTCAGCCCTTGGGTGAAGTTTTTTAAGCAGCGGCGCCCTGCCATGCTGCTGATTACTGCTGGCACGAGATTACCCGCAAAATATCACACCATTGTCATGTGCGCGGGTGTTCCTTCAACCACGAGATGCTTACATTGACCTAGTAGGAGACACGCGCGATTCTAAAGTGCGCGGTTTCTTCGAGTGTCTGCAGCACGAAATGCTTTTTAAAGCTTTCGGGCAGTGCCAATATATTAAGTGATAAATTTTCTGCTCATTATTGAATTTTTCGGTGCTGCTTTACGTTCTTCGGCAACAAGCCGATTTTTCTTTGCTTTAACGGTTGGTCACGGCGTAAGTCCTATAATGATCCAAGAAGGAGGTACTTTTTTCAGTGTTTTTTTTCTGCAGCGTTATTCTCAAAACGGTGCTCCAAATATTACTAAACCAAAGAAAAGAAATTAATTGCGCTTAAGCAGTGCCCTTGAGAAAAATCAACTTACTGCAGTTGCACTGCATTCCAGCACACAGATTTATCAGTTCCAGTAAATTGCAGTGATTAACGCTGGAGACCTTGCCTTCTAGGGATTGGGGTCGCAAGCTATGCTCTCGCCCGATAAGTGACGCACCCACAGTCAGCAGAAAAGACACCGGTTTATTCCGAGTCAAAGCAATGCTTTCAAATGGGCACAACAGGCAATGTAGCACCAGAGCAGATCATGCAGTCTTGGCTCCCGAGAACGTTGCGCTCGGAATACACCGAAACGGCCGCTGATGCCTGACAGCAGCAAAATAAACACACCGAGGTGCGAATGGGACTAAGCGGCACTGATAAAGGAGGCTCGAAGCGGTACAAGAAAAGGGCTGCTCGCGTAGCAGCCAGTCCTGCCAAACAGCTATTCTGCCTTTGGAGACGCCGTTTCCATCATAAGGTTGCGCCCCGTCGCCCGTGCACGTCCCAATGGCTCGTGATGTAAATAGCCAGAACGTAGAGGGGACACGAGAAGAGAAGCGAACACAACGAGCGCTGTTGTATGTGCTTCTCTTCACCTGTCCCGCCTGTATTCTGCGCTGTAAACATCTGGATGGAAAACCAACAAGCCCAAGCTGCTGTTGCGACAGGTCGTTCCGGCGGCCGACAGCGCGACAGCGCCCTGGCAGCGCTCCCGCCGAAAACCTCCGTGCATTGGTTTCTCCGTCGTTATCAGGCCGTGGTCCCAGCGATCACATGTCACATCTCGCGAGCAAGAGTTCGATAATGCACAGTTGCGCTGCACCCGTCCGCACCTAGATGATTGGAAGGCAGGGCGCGCAGTTTGAATTGATAAAAACGCCCAACCCTCAACCGCAACTTACATGCGAAAGCACTACTTAGCACGGTTTTAACCAAGAATCTTGTGTCAGCCCTGGGAGTAACTCGGGTAAGTTCGGCGGAGCGTCACACCAGCTGCAGCCAATGGGAGGAAGCTCGGGTAAGTTCGGCGGAGCATCACACCAGCTGCATCCAATGGGAGGAAGCTCGGGTAAGTTCGGAGAAGCGTCACACCAGCTGCAGCCAATGGGAGGAGGGCGTCGCGCCAGCTGCCGCGGAGTGGAGAGAGGCTGTGAAGGTGAAGAGCGAGAGACAAGGTTGCGTGCACATGCATAAGAGCCCAAGAATGAACACATGCTTTCGCACGTCTGCTAGGTTTAAAACACTACCACTTTTCCCACTAATTATAGGTGCTTCTGCTTCATTCTTGTTTGATGTTTTGTAAGGCACACCTTGAAAGAGTTACTCTGCACATGGGTTGAATTCAGCGTGATGCAGTGCTCTTTGAGGGAATCGCTCCCTTGTAACAACGAATCGAATCGAGAAGAAAAGAAGTCAGGCTGGCGCTGTTGCCGTTTCCTCCAGCTTCGACGCGTCTTTCCATCCGTGAAGTGTCTCCTATCAAGGGAATGCGGGAACGCTTCGCAAATTCAAGGCCTCCAGGAAGAATACGTGCATATGGAATAACCGTCAGTGTGACCTCACGTTCCATCGGCTTTGAGCAACTAGGCCGGCAGGTAGTCATGCTGTCGTCTGAAGCTTGCTGGGGTCAGATCCGGCTATTCCTCGCGTAAACTGTCATACTTGTGGGGTTAGCCACTCAGAGGAAACGCGGTCTGACAAAGCGAAACACTTGAATACACGGAGTAAAGAACAGAAAGAGCCCCTTCATTTTCCAACGAAGAGCTGTTCCCTGTTCTGAGAAATCTTTGGTTTATTCTGTACTGGCGCCTCGGTGTCTTGTCCTTCTTCCGAAAATAGAAAGTTCTCCAATCGGCATATGTAAGCTTCATTTTAAAGTGACTCAACCGTGCTACCTGGTACAGCTAAAACCTGGCTGCTTTGTTACAGCCTCGCTGCTTTGTCCACTGACCCATTGAAAACGCCTGGTTCATGACGTATTGGATATAGGCCTTTTAATGAGTATACCATTTAGGCTGCCACCTTGCAAAAACCACCGGGTTTTTACGTAACCAAATTCTTTCATTGGTCAAGAGGGTCGTGACACCATCAGCACTGTCAGAGAAGAAAATCTGAGTGCTATATTGTTGCACTGCCTTCCACTGGATTATCCTATTGGATTATACTAACACGAATAACGGATTCACACTAATTCATCAGCTAATCCTCAGTAATCACCCTTACATCTACTGAGTAATGCACACTGTTCTATCTTCTACCCCAATTACTTATCTTTTTCCACCCACTTATCAACCTTAATACATTTTCTGTAGTGGACCTACTTCAAAGTCTCAGGGTTCTTTGGAATATCAGGGGTATGGGCCTATTTCCAAATGCTCTCGCATTTTCTTCTTCAAGAATGTGGCTATGAACTACCCAAGTTTGTTTTTTATGACCAATTTCTTAACGTTTGTCTGAGATGTCCAAAGCGTGATCTCGCAGTGCCAGATGTGGTTGTCGCAAAAGGCGACTCGATCTAGGCAGAAACATTTTACGATTGGACGGGTCCTGAAAAAAGTAATTCAGGCGCATGTAAGCTGAAAAGATTCACTCCGCCGGCATTGACTGCAGTGAGCTTCGTTCGAGCCCAAGGGGTTGCATCGAATGGTGATAACGACAACAGCGTGGTCACGATAGGAGACATCCAGCGCGTGGCTGAGGCAAGCTTGGACATCGCCACACGGAGCTACATCGCCAGTGGCGCGGACCAGGAACAGACCCTGAGGGAAAACGTTGAGGCTTTCAAGAGGTAACCTTCCTTTGCAATCCTATGCTGGAAAAAAAGTTACCTTTACGAATCTGGAGATAAGATGACGGTCTCTCAACCTTTTTTCAGCAGCGTCCCGCACCGACCACTGGCACCGGCATTAACTGACGCGAAAGCTCTGATAATTTTTTTCCCGCCTCACAGGCCTTGCACGCATTGTGTGAAAATCGTGTTTGTATACGTGTGCGTGTGGGTTTGTGACCGTTCAGTATGAATGTGTTTCGATTCATCTTTATCGCTTTGAAATCGAATAACTTGTAAAATGTCCAACCAGGCTGACACCTCCAGTGTTAATTAGCGAGTGCCTGCTCATCTAATGACCTGGACGGAAGTGAAATAAACAGTTGAACAAGGGATGGGCTTACGCAATCTGAAAACTTCCTTATTGAGTTCTTGTGCGAAGTATGCTATATCTATTAATTCACATCACCGTATATTGTATTTCCATGGCCCTTGTTACTAAATAAAGGAAGGGTACGAACAGAGGGAAGAAGGATATCAGAGGAGGCAAATCGGTTTCGGTTTATGCACGCAGGCTCATTAAGATGACCAAATGAAATTAATCTCACGTGATTTCACGTGAATGCGGCACAAGCGAAATATTGTTGGCGACATCTGGCATGTCCCTTCAGAACCCTATGCGATTCATAGATTAGCAGCCGGCTTTTACGAGACGTAGTCACGATGCAACCGTAAATTTGCAATAATGCTATAGTCTAATCACAGCCGTCTTGAAGGAATGAGATAGGCTTTTATGATGCCGGGTGGCCGGCATAACAAGTACCACATCGCAGTCACTGAGCCCCACAGTAACTATGTGATAACAAGCCCAACCGGTTCATCAGTAAATATCTTATGCACTTAACTAAGGAAGGGCCGTAGTAGTGACTGGGCTGCTCCCAGCAACATGGAACCCGATAAGCTTGGAGGGAAAAAACCGAAAAGAGCCATTCTGTTTCAGGTGCGCTCCCCAGGGAGTTCCGATATCACGACAGCTGCTTGCGTTTCATTAATGTCATTGTGCAGTACGCAGCGCAGTGCAGGTGTGAGTCGCTCAACGCACATTTCAGACACCTGTACTCAATGCGGACGGCAACGACTGACCCTCATGTGATGCCGACAAGGCGCCGAACAAGAACACCATGTCTGCTCGTTAATTCGTAGATAATGAAATTATGGCTTACATTGCGCTTGGCGATTGTTGATAAAAGTTTGAAAGCTGAAGGCATTTCGAGCGCATTAGATGGAGTCGAAGATGGCTGCACATATGAAGGCATCGAGGAGCCGGGCTCGAGCAACGGCGACAGCGATACACATGAATACCATTAAAATATCCGCAAGTAGGCGCCAGATACACTATTGAAAAGTGCGGTACAATAAATTAGTTTTTCCGCATTATACCTGGAAAATAGACGCATCCGGACAATTCCCCCCCCCCCCCCCAAAAAAAAAGAAAAAAATGCGCGGCTCTAAGTAGAGCTCACGCGGATGTCTTTTGCGCAAATTAGTCTTTTTTCTTGCAATTAATTTTGAAGTTTCCTGTAAAAATTACGAATTACGATACAGCAAGCGCCGACAGCCATCTCCTCAGACCTAATCTTATTTAGCAGTAAATGAGTTAAAGCCCTAGCCCGCCACTCTCGCTTATAGCTGTATCATGTTTTCCTCTTCTGGCAAGGATTACACTCTTTTGCGCATTTCTCTACAATGTCTCAGTGGAAAGAAAGCGTCATGTTTGTGGCGCTCCTTAGCATGTTTTACCTCTTCTGATTTTTTATTAAGCGACTGGAGCCTCTGTACTGCTATCGTGACATTCTCTCTAGTCACGCTTCTATTTATACCGCTATCGCAGGCTTCGCTTCCGGCCCCGTGCTCTCGTGGACGTGTCAAAAATTAACACCGCCACCACGGTGTTGGACAGGAAGATATCTTTTCCCATTGGTTTCTCGCCATCGGCCACCCACATGATAGCGGATCCGATTGGAGAGTTTGGAACCGCGCAAGGTAACCTTTTTTTTTATTCGAAAATGAAACTGAGCACAATTCAATATGTACAATAATAACTGGACCCATAGCCAGGGGCTAGTTTCGGGTCCAACACAATACAATACAACATATTTGCAGCACGCGGAAACGAACATTTCTATTCCTAAAATGAAAATTAGAACGTTATAAGATTTGCGGAGAAAAAATACAGGAATACAAACAAAACGCTCACAAAAAACATATTTCTCTTCGAAACAAAAAGTAAAAATTCATACCATATACTTCACATATTCATCAGGAACATTTTGAGGGATTGTACAAAATTTGTTTCTGTTTTAACCTCATTAGGAATGCCATTCCAGATTAAAACTCCATTGAATTCTAATAATCTTTGCCCGTAAGTATTGTGACAGGCGGGCAAATTGAAATGTTTTGCACTAGCAGCCCTAGTCTCCCTTTTAGGAGTTATAAAGATACTGTGGGGAAGCGGTTCATTGAGCTGTAGTATTTTATGAATTGTCTGGGCTATCTTTAATGTATACATGGAATGGAAAGGTAGAATGCCGGTGGACTTGAAAAGTGGTTCAGTAGAGTCAGTATATTTTGAATAAGTAATTATTCTTATCGCTCTCTTCTGCAATCGGATTACAGGTTCGAGATATGTGGGGTATGTGTTACCCCATGACTCCATGCAGTAGATTAGCTGGCTTTGTATAAAAGCAAAGTAGAGTATTCGGAGTATAGAGAAATTAAAGCATTCTCGCGCTTGTAATAAAATATGGCAACCATATGCCAGCTTTGAGCAAACTTGCTTTACTTGATTCTTCCAGTGCATATCAGAATCAAGATATACGCCAAGATATTTAAAACTGCTTACTTCTTGTATTGGCTGGTTATTTAAATACAAAGCAACATTTTGGTAGTTTAATTTTTTTCCCCTAGAGCGGAACAAAGTATATTTGGTTTTCTGAATGTTAACGGAGAGGTGGTTGTTAGTAAACCAGTTAAGAACCATTTCCATCTCTTCGTTTATCTTTTTGTTGAGTTCATCGATTGTGTCTCCTATAAATATTAAAGCTGTGTCATCAGCGTACATCACTGCTTGAGAATGTTTTAGTATAGACGGGAGGTCATTTACATAAAGCGAGAAAAACATTGGTCCCAGAACTGAGCCCTGTGGTACCCCAGTCAGCACGACCTGCGCCCCAGAAATCACGTTATTCATTACAACATGCTGTACGCGGTTTGTAAGGTAACTATTGAAAAAATCTAACATTTTCCCTCGGAAGCCATACTTACTGAGTTTATCAACAAGGATTGTATGATTAACCGTATCGAATGCCTTTTTAATATCTAAATACACCACTATGGCAATCTTATTATCGTTGAGGGCAGTATTTATCATTTGCGATAGGACAAGGACTGCGGATGCTGTTGATCTATGCGGCGTGAAGCCATGCTGACTTGGGCATATAATATTAAACTTACCTATAAATTTCTTTATGCGTATACATAGTATTTTTTCAAAAACTGTATTGATGACACCAAGGACTGAAATTGGCCTATAATTACTCGGTTCCGACAGTTCCCCTTCTTTATGGATAGGCACGACTTTAGCTACTTTTAGTCTTGCAGGAAATATTGAACATTCTATAGAGTGCGTAAATAGGTGTAATAGGTGCATGGCTAATATGTCAATATTATCTTTGATTATTTTTACTGGAATGGCGTCCAGACCCGGGGATTTGCTTACTTGAAGTGTGCTTACCACACTAACGATTTCGCCCAGCTCGAGCTCTTTCATTACAAAACTATTTATAACAGGGTTTATAAGATTGCTAGGATCAGTTATCGGGATCAGCTGCTGGGCTAAGAGAGGCCCGATATTTACAAAGTAATTGTTAAATATGTCCACCACATCCTGATCAATTACATCAGGTTGTACTTGTTGCTTAGAGGTAGGGCGAATAGCATCCTTTACGATGTTCCACATTTTCGCTGTATTTCCATTTGCTTGCTGAATAAGGAAGGAGTAATATTCCTTTTTTCTTTTTCTCATCATGGAGACTGTGGAATTCCTAAGGAGCTTAAATTGGGTTAGGTAGTATTCATTTCTTTTATTCTGTTTCCATTTTTTATACCAGTACTCTTTTTTCTTTAGATCATCAAGAATGGATTTTGTCATCCACGGGCAAACAGGTTTCTTGTAGTTTCTTATGCATGTTTTCTCACTACATTGTGCAATTATACTTTGAAGGGCGTCAATAAAATTGTTAAATTCTGTGTCAACATTACCGTCATATGCAGCAGAGAAATCTGTTTGTTCCAGTAAGTTGCGAAGTAAGCCATGATTTATTTTTTTATGATGTTTAGTGTGATTATGCTTCACACCCTCTGGAGCCTTATTTTCCAGGGCAGCAAATATTGGCAAATGGTCGGAAATTGGAACAGAGCACACACCAGCACAAACAATGTCATCCCTGCTACAAAGGACATGGTCAATCAGTGTACTTGTGGTGGTGGTAATCCGGGTAGGTTCAGCTATTAGAATATGTAAGTTGAAGGATTCCAGCAACAATGTGTAATCATTTTGTGTGTCTGATGTGGCATCAATGTTAAAGTCACCAACAATAATAATCCTACCGTTAGGCCCACGCGATAACGAAGTAAGGGATGTTTCAAACCTTTCAGTGAAAGACCCCAGTGTTGAACTTGGGGGGCGGTACACCACTCCAACTATTATGCCATTTGCCAGTTTGATAAAGAGTGCTTCTATACAATCGTCGCTAACAGATGCTGTAGAAAGGGCCCGAAATGCAATGTTTTGTTTAATGAATAAGGCTACACCACCTCCTCTTGCATGCGACTCCCGTGGGAGTGACAATAATTTATAGCCGGGGATTGAAATGGTCTCATTTTTCCTCAACCAAGTTTCACTTAAAGCAATTAAATCGAAAGTAGACTTATGGCGAGAAATATATCCAGTCAATTCATTGAGGTTTTTTCGTAGGCTTCGAACATTGCAGTGTAGAATTGAGAATGTGTCCCCGTTTTCTATCAGTTGGTCTATTTGAGAAATAGTGTACGGCATTTTCTGCCTTTAAAAAAAGAAAACAAATACAAAGAACACAAAACAAGATGCTACCCTTGATTCGGTTAGTCAACTCTCCCTAAGTCGTCCTCTGACGCAATGTGTAGGACAGACGACTTTTCCACTTTCCTCATCAAGATTTTCCCTTGTTCCACCCAAATGAACTTCCAGCCTTTGTCTTTCTTGAGTTGAACCTTGAGTTGAACCTTGAACTGAGTATGGGCGTCTGCCCCCCGTCTTTGAGAATGTCGTGTGGATGCTACTGCACCAGCGCGCCTGTGCCACCATAAAGCACGAGGGAATATGATATGAGGAAGCAACACCACAATATAAATGAGCATAAATAGCGAGAATAATCTCCTATATCTCACAGTAAGTGCAGCTTCTCGTTCCGTTCACCTCTCCTAGTCTTCCGATTAAACACGATAGATATACGCTGTTGCAGCAGTACAGAGAAGAGGCGCTACGCCACTCATTATTCATGTGGGTAGGAGATTTACAAATATGCCTGCTACTAAAAAGCTGCATCTAATGCCCTAGTATTCGCGATTATATTCATAAACGTGAGATTTCAATGCGTGTGAGAGAGAGAGAGAGACCTTTAAGTTAGCTGAAAAAAAAAAAAACCTCACGCTCCAATGACGCGCACAGAGCGGTAGTACCATACGTCTCGTATGTGGACAAGAGCGTGAAAAACGTACACAGCGGTCTTGGGACGCGTAGCGGATCTATAACATGCGCCGCTGCTACTGTTTATCTTCGACGTTAGACCGCCAATGTTCAGTGTAACTTGGAGGGAGAAACTCTCTTTAATTACTCTCAAAATCTTACCTACGTAAATTCAGACCGAACACACTAAATTTAGTCATATCAGGGAAAAAAAATTACATAGGTCGTTTTATACGAAGTGCTCTCAAGGCGAAAGCATTTGCTTCTTTTAAATGCACACACAAATCAACTGTAATCCACTCTTAACGCACCGTAACCCTCCAATCCAACCTTATCCCAAGTCACCCACCCTTAATCCACAGCAATACACTAGAATTCACCCGAATCTAACATATTTCAATGTAATTAACTCTCAGCCCAACACAATCTGCGAGAATCTACCCGTAATATGCTACATTTCTCCGTAATTCAACATAATCTGCCATATACAACTTATTTTAATTGAATTCACTATTAATGCGACCGAAAAAAATGCCAATTCTACGTGATCCTCTCTTAATCTATCGCAATCTGTCAAACATCCGTAGTCTAACACAATCTCCCGTAGTGGAACCTAAACCGCCATACTGCAAATGAACGCAAATGTAATCCACTCTTAATCGACCACGTACGTTCCACTGTAATACAACTTGTTCTGCTTTATTTGATCTTTATCTAAATTAAGTCAGTCTTAATCCACCGCAATCCACCCTATTACACCCTATTACGGCGCAATCCAGCAGAATACGCCGGTATCCACCCAATTTCAGCCTAATTCAACTTATTCTGCAGATTCCACCTCTAATCCACCGTAATCGGCCAGAATTTAGCCGTAGTCCGCCAGTATCTTCCGTAATCCAATTTATTTCTTTCAAGTGAGCTAGGACCATCTGGTGTGGATAACATAGTCATTTTTTTGCCATCTCTGTCCACATACAGACGCTGCCGGCTTTTCTCATAAAAGGCTTCCGCTGTAATATTTAGTTGTTTTATGGAAATCCACGTTTGCAAATGTCTGTCCTCGCTTTGAGACAGTGAAAAAAACGGAACGCGAGTATTGGCATTGTTCAAGCTCGTCAAAAGCAGCGAAAAAAAATCGAGGAATTGAAGTGGAACGGAACTACAATAGTGTACGGAACCTGGGCCTGTATACAATTTGTTTTTGCTTTTGTATTTTTTTACATCCTTTAACATCCGTCGCACAAGGTAGAAGGAAGCCTCAGGATGCTTGCCAGACGTTGGAAAGCTCTCTGAGGCTGCCTCCTTTCTTGTTCACTTTTTGTTGACTAGGTGACGTGGTACCACATGACATACCTCAGGAACTGCATAGAGCTCACTTGAGCTCAAAAGTAGAAAACCGCGTCAAACGACGAGAAGTGCACAGCTCTATAAGTGGTCTCTCTTATGAAGAAGGATGGAATATTTCCAGGCATGCTTTACGTTTTTTAAAGAAACACCGTGATCTAAGGAGGATTCCGTAACGGGAGAGAGTGCCACTAACCGCTCATTTGCTCTGATTTCAGCGAATTGAAATAAATGAAGGGGAGCGGCGGAAGATGTCAAGAATATCAAACACATAAAATGTTCACTACAGCAATATTTCACTAAATATGAGCGCTCGGGCCGGCAAAATCTTGCAGTTGGTGCAGTAATGTGCGAAACCTATAGCTGTAAAGCGCCTGTAGTGCGTTCAACGCATGTTGACGCAAGCCACCATATGAGTAATTTAAAGAGGAAGGAGCGACGAATAGGTTTTGCAACCGATTCGGGAGCAGTCTAATTGATAAAAGGCTCTCTACGTTTGCTCTTATATGTTTTCACAACGACCTTACCGTTGGCTTGCCATGCTAAGCTGGAAGAGGCGTTTCCGACTGTCGACTTGACTGCATTCCCATTGTACACTGGCAATTGATGAATTTATCACAAGCTCAGCTTTAGTGGACATTAGCAACTAGGGCCATCTGCTGACCGCCAGCAGTGAACGTCGCGCAAACCAGTGCGGATAATAAACTGGTAATTTTGAGAAAACTAGAGATTTCTG
>JARKHS020011907.1:0-66779 GCA_030143305.2 Amblyomma americanum
AGATTTCTGAGAGATTTCGTGAAGCTTGATGATCATAATGGCCGTCACTATTTCCACGCTGCAAAATATGACCTATAAAATGATTCTTGCACTCCCACCTACTATTTGTGATGGCCTAGAAAATCGATGTGATGTATCGAACATTAGACATTCCCGCCGTTATTTTGAGTGTTAACCGTCACTCGGCGTGTGGTTGTGCCCGTGCAAATAAGTAGCGTTTGTTGAGATTCCATGGGCTTATTCTATCGCTGCAAAAGCACGGAAGCACGGCGTCTCTTCTTTCTTAAAAGTTGCTCAAGAGTCCCCAGGTCACTCGGTCTGCTTTGAGCCTCCCGAAGATGAAAACCTGTGATTGGTTAGGACTCTCATCTTAACGCCCGAGGACCTCGGTACCTTCAAAGGTGCCGCACTGCCCCACTACACCGCTCAAATGCAGACCCTGTGGCGTGGGAAGTTTTGAGGGACCCTGTGCGCCCTCAGAGTTTAGAATGTACCCACTGCGCCTTCAAAGAGTTCTCTGAAAGCACCACAATTTCTTGCTCTCCAGCCGCACGTGACGCCGGCACGGTGATGATCCTGAGTTCACTGAGCACTGCGTCCCTGGAAGACATCAGGGCCAGAGTGCCGGATGCTCTGCTATGGCAGCAAGTCTACATCTTCCGCAACCGATCCCTCACGGAGTCGCTGGTAAAGAGGGCGGAACGAAATAACTTCTCTGCAATCGTCCTCACCGTGGACTCTCCGGTGGCCGGACAGGCAGTCCCGCTTGCTAAGAACGGGTTCCGCCTACCTCAGGGCCTCAGGTATGCTGACGCCTGCTGAAAATCTGATTCTAAATTACAAGAAATGGGTAGACTTTCTGGGCTCTTGAACCGTGTTAGCGGAGGCAACCGTAACATGTGGTGCGCAAGAAGCTTAAAGCCGAATTGAAAGGTAAAGCTAAAGTGCAACTTACATTTAAGCATATAGTGATCATTCTATGAAACGTACATTGGGAAAGGATTCTTGCGTGTCACTAAAAAAACTTGTTTTGCTGATGTATCTTCTGAATAAAAGATGAACTATACAGAAAAAACGTGCCTGGTGAACAACAATCGAGGGTGCAACAATGAAACCTCTCTTCATTGCGAAATCTTCTGGTGTAACAAATGAAAAAATCTAAATGTTAACGCGTCATGAAAAACGGAACTGTTGAGCGTAGCGAGTCTTCCGAATTGAAATACATTGCAGTAACACGAAAATCTGAGCTAGTTGGTTCATGTTCGTTTCATTGATTGAAATTTCAAGCGTTTAATACAGAAAATATAAGCAAAAATGCAGTTTCATCTTCTTTTTTTGCATCCAGTACTTCAACCTGCTAAAACTGTTTTCGCTAACGTCGTTTATGCCCTCTAAGTATGCTGAACACTAAATTACCGGCTGAACAATTTTTTGGGTAGTCTGCATGCTATATGCAACTTATTGTTGTTCATTCAAAAGTACACTTCTGTTTTGTTTCGTGCGATTAATTTATCCCTTCTAGCTTCGGATTTCTAACTTGCCACATTTAAAAAGTAAAATAGTTAAGAAATGTATCCCCTCTGCATTTAGAAGAAACTTGCAATACTGGTATGGTTTTATGTTCTGAACGTGTGCATTTTATCTGTACTAGATGTGAGGTCGCTAAAACTAACGCTGGGCTTTTGCTGAAGAAAAAGATTTTTCGTGAAACTCTCGCAGCGCGAATTGTTTTTAAATGTCAAGCGAGCTTTTTTGGTACTGCTTCCATCTCGGGGACGGATGTGTGCATTCGTTGCGCAGCGAATACACACGGCATGCTTCTGGTGACAGGGCAGGACTCGATGCAGCGACAGTACTAGACTGACTAGTGGCGGCGCCGCGTGCAAACCGACCGCGCCTGCGACCAGTAGCTCAATTACTCGCATCCTGTTAAATTTGTTTTACTTGAGGTCAAGACCAAATGAAAATGTAGCAATATACTGCTCCAGATGTATAATTTGTGGCAATAAAATTAAAGAAATTTAGCATGTCTACTTTCCAAAAAGGTTACCGTCAAACTTCTGGCGAACCTTCCAGATGCAGTCTATCGTACCCTCCTTGAATTCCTCAACCAAATCTGGCTTGGAGAGCTTCCTCTCCCCACGGATTGGAAAACAGCCTTTGTGACGTTTATTCCTAAGGCAGGCAAGCCAATTGTTGTGAAACACCTGCGCCCTATCTCCTTCGCATCTTGTGTCGGCAAATTGCTGGTGACTATGCTGCGAGAAAGGTTGTGCACTTACATCGAAACATATCACACTTTTGCGGAGACTATGTTTAGTGTCCGACCACAGAAACCCGCACAATACATCCTTCTACAACTTTATCATGACATATTCGAGCCCAAAAAACTCCCTCACAATGAAAAAAGTAGTCCTGTAATTGGATTTGAAAGAAGCCGTTGATATCTTCAAACATCAAGTAGTACTCAGTAAGGTGTTTTAGGGGAATCCCCCAAGGTGGAGTAAATTTGTAATATTTAATAACTCGAAGTGGGAACAGGAAGTGTTCCTTCCCATTTCAAGTTATTGATCAATTCGCTCTCGCCCTACCATAAACTTGCCGTCCCGGTTAGCTCAGTTGGTAGAGCGACTGATCCGGTGAAGTGGTTGTCCCGGGATCGAACCCCGGACCAGGACGAATTTTTATTTCACGGCGAAGTTTCTGTGAAACCTGTATAGCTTTCCTTTGTAGCCGTATGGCTGCGCTAGGATGGATGCCAATGAGTAATTACTCCCTTATTAGTACTCAACCACCTCCAAGATACCAACTGTGGTCAAAATACATACTGATGCATCTGGCAATTTCTTACGGGTTGACAGGTCTGCTTTCGAATTCAAGACAAGGAACATAGACCCTACATCATCTGATCCCTGGGTACACCACAGGGTGCGGTTTTATCTCCCCTTCTCTTGAACCTCGCAATGAAAGACGTTCCCACTAAATGAAGCTCTATTCCCGGCATCCGATATGCCCTATATGCAGATGATATCTCGATCTCAGCAACCGATGGCAATCTCGGACACATGGAGACCTTCCTACGACAGGCAGCGTAGGTAATGGACGCTTACTGCTTCACAATGTGGTCGCCAGTGTGCTCTGACGAAATAATTTGTCCGCATTCGTCCTTCTCCTCAGGGTGACACTTAATTTCGCCTCACACTCCCTTCGGGTCCGATTAGACAGGCCAAGGAGATCCGCATTCTCGGCCTCTTTATTCACCAACAACGTAGACAGGACACAACACTCGCAAAACTCTGCATGTATGGTGGCCAGGTGGGCAGTATGGTCCGCCGGATCTCTAAAAAGCGTGGGGGTTACGAAGAAAAGATGCCTTGTAGCTGTCACATGCCTTCGTAACGAGTAAAATTCTCTACTCAAA
The DNA here is from genome assembly GCA_030143305.2 of Amblyomma americanum. Lineage (NCBI taxonomy): Eukaryota > Metazoa > Arthropoda > Arachnida > Ixodida > Ixodidae > Amblyomma > Amblyomma americanum. Next base: position 3,422 of record JARKHS020011907.1, read on the forward strand.
CCCCTACCTAATTTGCGTGCGCAAATACGACGAGTACCAACTCGAGGCCATGCACCGCAAAGTCATTCGAACAGTCTCTTAACCTTCCCATTAACACATCCGTTTGTTGGACCTGGGGTTGGTCAACATCTATACGAAACTCCGAGACGCCCATCTCCTCAACCATTACACGCGCCTATTGCAAAGGCCATCCGGTCGCCGCATTCTCTACCGACTTCATATCCAACACACCATCGCCTTTGAGGAAAGGGAATGAGCACCAGAACCGTGGAGACGCGCCCTCAGGGTCCGACCCATTCCCCGCAACATGCCACACTTTGACCACAATGGCCGTCGCCAGGCGCGTGCGGAAGCACTGGAGCGACTTTATGGTCAACAACACTTGTACCACGTGGTCATTGTCGGTCCCCGCCGTGGAGGGTGATTCACCGCGGCAGTGTACCACAACACCAAAACAGTGGTAGGACTCACATTCCGCGCCTTTAACACAGCACACGCGGAGGAAATCCCGCTATTGCGCTCGCCAGCTCCTTCCCACAAGTGGAACACATCATTAAATCATTACAAATCATTACACAGCAGAGGGCCTGTCGGAATTGGGAGCTGGGTTGGATACCTCTTGTCGCCTGGAGCATCCTATAAAATTGCTGTTGGTCCAGCGACCCTCTAAATTGCAACCTCATCTGGGCTGCTGGCCACCAGGGACTCTAGGGCAATGAGCTAGTCGATCAGGTGGCCCGTAGGCTCTCTCCCCGAGCGCTCACACTTGATCTGGAAGCATACTCATTAAAAAAAATCGCTACATATTATAAGAACCGTCATCGTCGCTCTCTGGAATCCGGTATAGGTCTCCGGAGAGCAGATGAACGGCTCCTCAAAATTTTTTCTAATACAATGCTGTGCCCGGCGGTATTGAAACACTACGACTGAGAATTTCATGGTGGCTGCAGCCTGTGTGGAGCGACGTTCTCGGACGTTTTCTACATTGTCTGGGCCTACGCATTCAATCTCCATCCTTCCCAATGCTTCCTCTCCCAACCTTCTAGGGAGGATTGGGAGGAGCCATTGCTCAGCTGCTATGACCTACAGTCCCAACGGATCTTGGTCGCCAGGGCACGAGCAGCATTATACGCCATTACCTAGATTTGTGAGAACCTGGCCCATAGGGCCTGGGCCCAGACACCTCCTTGTACCTTCGTCCACAGACCTGTCTAGAGCGCTGGGACTCCGTGCTGGGTTCGCTCCGCAGCGCGCAGAGTGACATCTAGCGAAAGCGCCTGGTTCGAGATTGCACATCTCTGAGTGTCGTTCTGAGCATCAGACATGCGCTATCTCGAACCAGGCGTTGCCGCTAGACGTCGCTCTGCGCGCTGCGGAGTGCAGGCGGTGCGGAGTTCGAGCGTTCTATACAGGTCTGTGGACGACTGTACGTAGTCAATAAATGTTTACCACCACCAGCACCACCCACCATTGCGGCATGTTCGCGGGGTGTATTTATGAAAATGCGTGACATCATGGACTTCCTCCCGCCATGATCGAGGGACTGGACAAAAGCTCTCGTGCGAAGGCTTTCCTTACCGCGGCTTTTATCTACTACGTAATTTTAAGATATTTTACCGCAGGTATGAATAGTGTCAGATTAGGTTTAAGGTTAAGTTAGGATTTAGTTGCAGGCGTTAACAATTAACCATTAGCTGCGTGAGATCATGACACTATGCCGCAGATTTGCTTATGGCTAAGGCAGTTTCAAGATAGTGTAATTCTAAATGTTAAGTTTTAAATACAGAAATTAGCAGTTAACATCGTGAGTTCATGGCGGCTAACCGTAGGTGTGGTAAATAAATGAATAAACTCTTGGCCCACATTAATTATTATACATGTTTATAAACCAAAAAATACAAGCGGTAGTATCCCTAGGCTATTCAATTTGTTACAATTCTCTTATCACGATCGTGTGGAGAGGTATTTGCCTTCAAGTTTCATACTGGATCTTCGTAATTATTTATGCAAGGAAGTGACAATAGTCGCAAAACTCCCCCCGCTGTAATGCAGTTGTTGCCTGCAGTGTTTTTCCTCACAGAGGCTTAAAACATTAGGATGAGCTATTAACTCGTCCCCTTTGACTTTTAGCCAGACAAAACAAGAAAACGACATCCACACAATAGCGGCATCACACAAGAGAGAAGGTGGTCGTTGATCGTTACCTCCTTGCTCGCGTAATCAGCCTAATTGCGCTGGAAATTTGAAAACGAATATCCCCGAACATATCTACTGTGTTTAATGTGCACACCAACACGCAAGCGAAGTTATTTGACTTAAAAGTGGACTTTTATTTTTGTTAGGACACTGCCGACGATAATTATTGTGTTATTATGTGTCCGCCTGGCCGCATCACCTACACGCGAAAGCGGCACTCGTGCGCTGCTTATCGTTTATATTACTCAAAAATTCTTGCAACTCTAGCTCTGAACACCCTTTACGGCGGAATACCCTTTAAGCATTGCATTCGAGCTCGAACTCTTCTTGAGCACTCAGCGAAAAAAATCTCCCGTTTGTTCTAATGGCGCAGATTCGCGAACCTGGAAGTTTGGTGTCCGGGTTGCCCTTTCACATTTGATCCTGCCAGCAAACACTTCGTCGGGGCACTGCTCTCACCTTCCCTCACGTGGAGCGACATGACTTGGCTGCGCCGCACCACGAAGCTGCCCATTGTAGTAAAGGGCGTCCTCACTGGTAAGAGCTGTAACTACGGACGTACAAAACACTTGCGTGGCGTTTAGCTCATGATCAGTGAAAAAAAATAGCTGCGTTTTAACCACTGCTGAACCTGGTAGAGAGCGAAAACTGTGATCTATCTGGCCTCGAACGTTGAGCACGTTCCGGACACTGAACGGGCAGTGCGCTGACCCTGCCACCCTGGCAGGTGGCAGTGGTTAAATTAATGGTTGATCGCAAGAGGTTCGTCACCCAACGAATGCTGTGGCCTATTCTACCGCCCTCTACCGGTGAATCGAAACACACACACACACACACACACACACACACACACACACACACACACACACACACACACACACACACACACACACACACACACACACACACACCACACACACACACACACACACACACACACACACACACACACACACACACACACACACACACACACACACACACACACACACACACACACACACACACACACACACACACACACACACACACACACACACACACACACACACACACACACACACACACACACACACACACACCCGCACACACACACACACACACACACACACACACACACACACACACACACACACACACACACACACACACACACACACACACACACACACACACACACACACACACACACACACACACACACACACACCCGCACACACTCACTCACACGCGCACTCACTCACTCACTCACTCACTCACTCACTCACTCACTCACTCACTCACTCACTCACTCACTCACTCACTCACTCACTCACTCACTCTCGCACGCACGCACGCCTGGGCAGGTTGCCCACAACACGATGGGCAGGTGTGCATCATAACACATAGCAGGCTTCAGACAAATAGGCAACAGCTAATTGCAGGGAATGTCCAATATAACTGCTAAAGCATTAAAAGAAGACTTTTCTCGCTCTGATGAACAACTCAGAGGTATAAAATTTCTTCCGCTTCTAAGCACGCCAATTAGCTTTTCTGCAAGTAAGGAAAGGGAGCTTTAACGAATACGAACTTCCTTTTGTGGAGGAACAATATCCGGTAGCCATGAATATGGGCGAGGTTCTCTGCAGACATAGGCACCGTGTGACTGTAGCACCTCTTGCCAAATTATCCACGATGTGAACTTTTCGGCGCTTGTGAACCAAATTATCTCGTTGTTTTTGTCATTGATAAAAGCCGTACACTGTGTGACTGCGCCTGCAGGGCAGTGCGCCTGTCAGTGTCATTGTGAACTCTTTTGTAAGTAGGACGCCATGCACAGTATCCGATGAAATGATTACAGAATACATATGTACTTAGATTAGTTACTTTACTACATTATTATCATTAGATACAGTACAGCTCTGAGCTATACACGCTACAGATAGAAGACGGTTACGAGGCAGGCTTTCGTGGTAGCCACCGCGATGGTAACTGCAATAATGAGCGCACAAAATATTGATGAACATTCGAATTCTACAGTCAGTTCCGAAAATGTAATTTGAACAATATTTCTTCCGTAATGAAAAAAAAATCACGCGATCACCGCGATAATGTAAAGTTTAAATCTTCGCAAGCTCAAGTCGTCGGAGGCATGATGTTAGTAAAAAGCAGGGTCTGTTATCGCCAGTTTCCTGATCACATCAGAAAGAGGGAAAGATAAGGAGCCCCATTTTTGCACAATACTGACGTCACTTCTTCGCACTGTACAATCTAGGTCACAACGTCGCCACAACAAAGCTTCAGTCTCCAAACACCAACCGCAGCAGCGTTTCCGCATATCTAACTCCTCTTTGCACACCATGCTCTACTTGACACACCCTCCATAAAGGCTATCAAGTGTGACGCGCCTCTGCCCACATACAACGCTCGCCCAACACCGCCTTGAACGTTGTGAAGCCGAGAGCACTGCGTCCTCTTCCGAATGCCTGCGTGGCTACTTACAGATGGTAGTCGTTGTTACTTTGAATCCAAAGGATCCAGCCGGCGCGAGCCGGCCAGCATGCTGGGACGAACCTGCGCGATCCCAGCCGTGAAAGGGTGTCTCGTCCTGCAGACATCGTCACAATCAAGGTCTTGCTCTTTTACCCACTAAAAGCAGGCTCCGTAAATAAGAGAGGGCGTGTTGACCACCGCAAGGGAAAGCGGCAGGTGTGGGAGACAGAAAGGCAAGGGAGGTAAACCGCAATGCTAGCACAACCTTTAGTATTGCATACTGAATTATCAATAAGCCTTAAGCAATACAGGGTTACGCTCATGCTACGTAATCATATGATTTGCTCCAATGTGCTGTTGAATTATTTGCGAAGCAGTGATTACAACCTCTACTTGAATTTAGCCGTTTTTGTGACGATACGTAACCCTGTAATAAAAATAGTGTCCAGATTTATTAACGGCAACAATGTAAGCACGGATTAACACTAATCGCTTGTGTCAATGAGCAACAACGCAGTGGTTGTGGTAAAACTTTATTGGATGCACTGGTGTGGGTTTTAAAGGACAGTGGAGAGTTTAACCGCTCCCTTGCCTTGGTGGTAGACCTTATTCCGGGACACCATTGGCTGTAGCCGCTGCCCACACTTTTTGGACTAGAGCCCTGTGGGACTCCAGTTCCAAGTAGCCGGACAAGGTCGCCTCCCAGTCCTCTCTCGTTGGCTGATTTACTCTCTTTATTTGCTGATTTTTCTGGCAGGCCTACACCATATGATATGCTTCTGCCAACATCTCAAAAAATTTACAGTACCCCGAAAAAATTGGGTCTATGTGTTTTAGAATCGCAGGGCTTAGAAACGACCCTGTTTGCAGCATTCTGAGGTGCCGTTCCTCAGTTCTATTTAGGCCCTTAGCGGGCTCTGGGAACGTCTGCCTACTGAGGCGCAGATATGCTGTAATGTGCGCATATGCGGTGAGTGGGTTCGGTACAGGAGTCCCGACCGAGTCTGGGAATTCAGTGGAACTCCGAGGGAGAGACGCTCGGGCGGCTGTGTGAGCAGCCTCGTTCCCTTCTATTCCCTGGTGTCCAGACACCCATACCAATTGTTTTGTTCTCTGCATTGAGCTATTTTGCGCGTTTGCTAAAATTATGCTGGCAAGCTGCGTTATTCTTATTGTTATACAATTTCGACAGGCGTCGAAACGCTATAGATATCAAAGTCAACTGAACTGCCGCACGAGGACAGTCTGTTACAGTGCACCAATGAGAAAATATTTCACTGCGTTGTTGAGATTTCTGATTCTCAACAACGCAGTGAAATGTTTTCTCATTGGTACACTGTAACAGACTGTCCTCGCTCGGCATTTAAGTTTATCTTTGATATCTATAGCGCAAAAATTGGTTGACTTGCCCTTTAGAAAGTCCTGTGCTTGGTTACAGCGAAAATGGCAGTTGAAGCTGTCCGTTACGGTGCGTCAGCTATCTTGGTCTCAAATCACGGCGGTCGGCAGCTTGACGGAGATCCAGCAACGGTATGCTATATATATTTATTGAGTGATTATGGCGACTAATTACTGTGTACACTGCTTAATGGCTCGCAGAAAGCGTTTAATGTTGATAACGCATAATGGCAGACTACTACTCTAAATTCTTAGTCGTGGACGACCTAGTAATTAACCGACGTGTCGGCTTGCTACAATAATTGTTTGGTTGCACACGTCAAGGCGAAGCATCCTGTAGAGTTATTGAGCTTGGCTGTTTACTTCACCTCATTATAATCATAGTGAAACGAAAAGTTTAGGTTTAAAATTTGTTAAAAGTCTGAGTAAATAATTAAGTTCTTTTAAGTCTTCTAATTACGCAGCGTAATGGATGAACTGAAAGACAGATAGAGAGACAGACACAGACAGCACCTTTATTCATGTCAGGTCATATACAAAGGCAATAAAGCTGCTAAAGCCTCAAAGGGCTTGCATGGCCGCGCAAAGGAGACATCGAACAATTTCATGACAGAAATGTCAAAAAGAACATCGCGCAGACGTTAGAACAACACTGGGAAAGTAACTTGCACGCATAGAAAATCGCAGAACACAATTTGTTGAAAGATAAAGCATTACAACATTACAAAGAAATGAAAGCGTGAAGTTTATGCAGCAAATATGACACTTATGCAGCAGGAAGTGACGTACCGACAGAACGCAAAGCTTTTTCAGCCTGTACTTTGTTTCGCGCGGAATACACAAGGCGGCAGGGTATTAAACCACGCAAGTATAACGTATAACACAAAGACGTGTATGCGTACCATAACGTGCTAAGTGGCGAGGTATGCAAAACTGGAATCTTGTCCTTGCGTCACGCGCAAGAACGCCTGGAATGGCATACTGACTGTATCAAAAGTGTTTAGTCTTCATTGACAGAGCGTTAGAGTTAGGAAGAATTAATCTTCTAAAATATCAGCATCATTGTCAATAGACAAATAATGCGCAATTTTTTACAAGTAAAAACAGAAGAGAAATAAACCTCCGTTGCGAACGGAGCATACAGTCGCCATACACAGTGACGTCGTATCTAAGCACATTATACGTTAGAGCATTTGCAACACATTACTGTACGGAAAAGGGCACAAAATATTTAATATTGCGCAGTGCACATGATACGGGGCGAAGCCGCTTGCATACTCAATAAAGGTGAGGAGTCCACGGCAGGTTAGAAAGAAGGAACGATATGAGCTCATAAGTAGGCACACAAGACTCCATGATAAAGTGCACGACACACAAAGCCTCCCTATAGCCAAGGCGAACGAACATGCCTCGGTGACCTGGGTCTAGCATGGCTGGCTCGCATCCCAATGGTCATTGTATGGATTCTTAATTCATTACTCCAATTTCCTGCCCAGGGCAATTAATTTAATTCACATCTATTATATCATGATAAAATTTCAGTTATGCTACGACATGGCAGTCATAGTGTAACCTGAGTTTTAATTATTCTATATCCCAGATAAACGTGTGACGTCACATCCCTATCGACCAACCCTGAATTAGTTTGGCAACGAGCAAGGATTTTCCTCCTGACGTCCGCTATAACGCTGTCGCGTTAGTATACGAAAATGCTTGTAGTGTCCAAATGTTTTTGCGTGGGTTCCTTGTTGTTGTAATGCTTTCGGAGTAATTTTCTGGCGACATGCATGGCGCCACGCTAAGTGCCTATCTATTACCACTGATCCTCAGTTCGGAAATTTGAGGTTATTTCGCGTGAAGATAGTTGAGGAAAGAAGCATAAAACAAGAACTAAAGGCTAGCCTGGTGTGCTTGTGTTCTGTGTCATAACTCTAATCATTTCTTTATTTGTGTCATGAACAAAAGCGCACTTTACTAGGAACACGTATTCCGTATGCTCTGTTTAATTCGAGCACAAAGTGCACGAGCACCATAATGAATTCCCTCTTGAGCGACAGAGAAATCCGGAGAAGTTTTAGGAGTCATTACATGGTACGCCTCGCTGGAGTGTCCACGTGATACATGCAAATCAAACTTCTCCACAGATCGAGGCCCTATCTGAAGTGGTGGCTGCAGTAGGAGACCATGTGGAGGTGTACCTGGACGGTGGAGTGCGCTCTGGTGCGGACGCTGCCAAGGCGCTCAGCCTCGGAGCCCGCGCGGTCTTCGTGGGCAGGCCGGTGCTCTGGGGACTCGCCTACAACGTACGCTTGGCTAATTCGTTCGCGCGATAACAGGATCTATACTTCTGTTCGTTCTCCTAGGCGAGACAGCAATGTTCGTCACAACTACAGTTCCCTGTTAGCCACTGAAAAATGATGTCGCAACCTCCTCCCAGTGCTCGGTATTGGATTTCTCTGATCTATGCTACTAGTTGCCCAAGATTGCCGTTGCACAAAGCGGATTTCAGACGTAAAAAGGCACGATTCTAGTCGCACGTCACAAGCGATCTTTATGTGCCTGCTGATTTATGTATTGGACAGCCGCGTGAAGTGCAGCCAGTTCGGAGCTAGATAAAGTAATCATGTGTTATTTGTTTGCTCATTTGTGACTTATCAGCCCGGAATGACTACGGCAGCTGCTGAACTAGCAGGAAATCGGGAAATTTCCTAATACATGCTCACGGTTAGTATGATATGCCTGTAATTAGGATAGTTTCAATTGCTTCAGGGCAAGCCTCGGTACGCTTTCTTTGCAATCTCCGACATACTCAGGCACACGCATCGGTAGCACCGACAACACAGCGTAGACAAAGTTCGCGCTACCTGGGAGAAGTGTGACGGGACAGACCACTGGTGGGCTGCTGTCACCTTTCGAACTGCCGCGACAGGTCTCTCATCAACGACTAGCTGACTGCGCTGCAGGTGCCACTCACGTGAGTGGGCAAGATGTTCCAATTACACTGGCAATTAAGAGCAGCCGCTGCATGGCACCTACGAATCCTTTCACGCAAAACGATCTTGGCTGCAAAATGATCTGCGCGTGCCTGCAACTGAAGATACTGCCTGGTCTCTTCTGCTGCGATGCAACACTGTTGTGTCGCCTGTCTCTGGGAGTGGTGTTAAGAAATGCCCACTTCTACCTCATCGCAATGCAGAGCTCTCCATTATGTGAGCACAGTGGGTGCGATGAGACGATTCGGTACTCTATTTGTGGCTGGACTTGACCGTGAACGAGTATCCCTCCTGGATGCAGCGTAGTGGCGAGGGGATTCTCGTCGCCTATATAGCGGAAACCAATAGCCCAGGTCCTTCACTTATACCCACGTCTGAAAAGAAAGCCATGCAGGCGCTGTTCAAATACTTAACTGACGCAGTCTTTAGCTTTAAGCTTAGACTCTCTGCTTGTATCCTGATTTCTCACATAGGAATGCCCCCTGGACAAGTAGCATGCTGCGTATTGATCTTCTGTTCCCCTTATCTCTTTCTTTCTCTTTCTTCATCCCCCCCCCCCCAAAAAAAAAAGTCTTGTGGCAAATGTGGCTTTACCAAGTAAACCTCCCTGCCTTCCCATTATTCTGGCTCTCTCTACAGCAACTGACTGAGAAACCAATGATGTGCTTCGGATTACAACCACTAACCTGATGGAATAGGAAGCGCTCGACAGGGGGATCACAGGGGCGCAGGTCGGCACAGGAAAGATAGTAACTGAAGGACTGAGAGGGCGTACAAATAGGGAATATTTGGGGACAGCAAAATCGTAATAATAATAATCATCATCATCAGCCCGACTACACCCAATACCCAATGCAGAGAAAAGGCCTCTCTCATGCCTCTCCAATTAACCCTGTCCTTATCCTGCTGCGCCCACCCTACGCTTGCAAACTTCTTAATCTCATCCGTGCACCTAACCTTCTGCCGCCCTCTGCTACTCTTGCCTCCTTTTGGAATCCACTTCGTTACCCTTAATCACCAGCGGTTATCTTGCCTTCGCATTACATATCCTGCCAAAGCCCATTTCTTCTTGATTTCGACTAGGATGAATTAACCTGCCTTTGTTCCCTCACCCACTCTGCCCGCTTCTGGTATCTTAACGTTACGCCTATGATTGTTCTTTTCATCGCTCGCTGCGTTTTCCTTAATTTAAACTGAACCCTTTTCGTTAGCCACCCCGTTTCCGCGAGTGCCGGTAAGATGCAGCCATTGTACACAGGAAGCACGATGGCGTAGAGGTAGAGCGTCCGCCTTGCGTGCAAGAGGACCAGTGCTCGAATCCCGGTGCCGCGCAATGCTCCACCGGGTTTGAAAAAAAAACTCAGCGTGTCGATGGAATTGCATAAGCATGCCTGGGGTGCGGCTTGATCTCGGTGACCAAAACCGGCAACGCACTCCCTTACCAGAACAGGATTTGGTCACCCTAGTGTAGTACTTGGCCACAACCTTCTATGCACAAACCAATTAACCCACTCGTCCCTCAGCTCCTAGTGGAGAGCGATAGGTTGGATACAATTAGGGGAAACGGGACGGCTGTAGAAAAGGGAGAAGGCGACGCGCCACGGGCTGCACAGCCAGTACTTAAAGATGGATTTTCACAACGCGGACGACACAACGCGGACGAAGTTGTATTTACTTAGAAACTACAGTCACCGCTTCACCTGAAATCAGCCCCGCCTTCACCAGCTGACGATAGCCGCCGCTATCTTGCATTTATCATTCGTGTTAATGAAGTCATCTTTAGTTACGCCCCTTCACGAAAACGAAGCACACACCACTTGAGGGTACTCAGCTGTCATTCGTTTCCTCGATTGTCATAGAGTACACACTCGCCATCGTTATCATCATTATCGGTCCGACGCCGTCCACTCCTTGCGAAAGAACTCCCTTCCTCTTTGCCTTACCGTGTGGCGCTAAACTGCCCCTTCCTGACTACCTGTCGATACTAATAATGGCGGAGGATGCGAATGTAAACGCTTAGGTTCGTATGATTATTCAGCCCAAAGCATAAAAGTCATTACTTGATAACGACCACAAAACTCAGTGGAAGAATACAATGCGCACTCCATTCAACCACACAAGACCAGCTGGGTACCTGGTTGTCGGCAGGCGCGTCGCTGCAAGGTAGCAGCAGCGTAAAGCTGCAGACCGGCTGCCGTTTCTGTTGTGCTTCCTGGTGTTGTGGTGCTTGTCTCTAGCTGGGTATTATTTACATGTTACATCGCACCAGCAGGGCTACAGTTCAGTTCCAGGTGTCTCCTACTTCCGGCCCTCGCATATGTTGTTGCCAGAGAGCAAAGGTCTCTAGGAACGTGTTCTGTGCTCGCTGAACCTTTGAGAGCAGCGACCGATACGCTGGCGGGACGCCTTTGCATCGTGTATGCTTCATGTTCGGAAGTTGCGGACAAATGAAAAGTTATGTGGGCAACCGAGCGGTTAACAAAGAGTCTGGAAGCCGTAAAGCTGCAAGACTTGTCGGTCTCACTAGGTGCTAAGTAATGATAGCAATGTTTCTGTTTGCCTTACCCCCCTTTTCCTCTTAGCCAATTCTAGGACCCAAAATGGCCGCGCCTAAATAGAGTCCATGCTGTCCACGAGTTTCCGCCTGCTCTGTACCTCGATGACACTTTGCATGGCCTGCTCGTAGATGTTCACCCGAATTTGAATTTTATTGACATTTTGATAGCGTGTGTGAATAATATACAAAACGAGGTCCCATAATCGATGACTCCGGGCAGATTTTTTGCAGAGAATAACCACAAAAGGAATCAGCACCCTTCACATTACCTAGCAGTCATGCAAAATTTAATACGAGCCTAATGCATAAGACTGTTCTACCGAACGCATGAATGCAAGATGTCTGATAGTTTTAGGAATGTGAGATGTCTGATAGTTTTAGGGTAATTCCTCAAGGTTCAGTATATCTGAAATAAAGCAGTTGCACTATTTTATGAACGTGCCCCCAAGCATAGCCGTGCGCTACAAAGGAAATGTAAAGGGCTATAACAGAAACTTCGTAATTTTAAAAAAATTCTGCCGATCCAGGAAGCGAAGCCTAATCCATTACCTATCTGGGGCAGTGGGTTTATCAACTAAGCGAACCAGGACCGAATTGATAAAATCTTAGTGGCGACGGTGTTCTTACATTGATTTCTAGACTTTCTGCTAAAAACTTCGGAAAACTGTGTTCCCAACTCGAGTTGTCGACCAGTTCGGCATCTCCTTGAAATGGACTAGGTGGCCGTTCTCGTTAACTGTGTTGGCAGAGCTAGGGCTCGGCACAGGCGGCGGTCCCGATTTCGAACCCCGGGCAGGGACAAAATTCTTTTAACCACGATGTTATCGTGGAAGCTATATAGTTTTCCTTTGTTTGTAGCCGTATGGTTGTGCTTGGCTGGATGCTAAGGAACAATTACTTCCTGATTATTATTATAAGATAAGAACTTAACGTAGATTATTCTGCACTGGTTAGTGGGCCACAGCGAATAGCGAAGTCCAAACGTGAAACTTTGGCTTCTACTCTGCTTTGAACAGGCGCATTCATGCAGAAGTTTCCATGTGTTCGTAGGATGCGCGGAAGAAGTAAGAACTCCTCTCTCACATAAAATAAAATAATATTTACGATGCACTTTTCCCGTTTCCTCTTTTTTTCGAAGGAAGTTAGGCAGCTTCGCTATGTATAACCTAGTGATTAATTTCAAATATGGGTCGGTGCGGTCTCAGCAGCTGACAAAATTTTCACTTCTGAGTTTCGCAGTGGAGGGCTCCGGAATAATTTCGACCACCTGGGGATCTTTAACGTGCGATGCCAGTGCACGTTAAAGATCCCCAGGTGGTCGAAATTATTCCGGAGCCCTCCACTACGGCACCTCTTCTTCCTTTCTTCTTTCACTCCCTCCTTATCCCTTCCCTTACGGCGCGGTTCAGGTGTCCAACGATATATGAGACAGATACTGCGCCATTTCCTTTCCCCCAAAAAACCAATAATAATAATAATAATAATAATAATAATAATAATAATAATAATAATAATAATAATAATAATAATAATAATAATAATAATAATAATAATAATAATAATAATAATAATAATAATAATAATAATAATAATTATTATTATTATTATTATTATTATTATTATTATTATTATTATTATTATTATTATTCGCAGGCTGCACGCTACAGCTGGGTTCGCCACTTATACTTATAACAAAGGCGTCGTTTATCAGAAAGTTCAATTTTATGAGAAACAAGAAAAAGTTTTCTTACTCTTTGGGCACACTTTACCCATCACACAAGGCAAGCGTCATCAGTAAATGCTACGAATGCTCCACTAGACATTCTGTTCACAGAGTCCGGTACCTTGGCTTTCATTCGCCAATACATCGAGCAGCACCGCTACCAATCTCTACTTGGGCTGAAGCACAAATTATGTCGTGAAGTTTCCCTAACCACGTACATATTGAACGGAATCGCGCGTTTTATACTTTCTTATCTTTATTTGCAGGGCAAGAAAGGCGTTGACAAGGTCTTGGAGATCCTAAGGAGCGAGTTCAATCGCACCATTCAACTGCTCGGTGAGCTGGCTCTCTTTTGCTATTGCTTCTGGTCGAGCCCTTCTCTGTTTCCTCAGTTCTCGTCGCTTGTTTTTACACCATATTTTTATCTTTCTGAGGAATGGTTACCTTTAATTCATTTCTGTTTCTGCTGGCCAGGAGGCATTCTCAAGCACACAGTGCTAGAGGACGCAGTCTCTCAACACGTGAGCGACCGCAGGAACACAGCAAATGTTTTGTGACCGTGTACAGAATATGAGCAATGTGTGTGACCCTTCCCAACAGCTTCAGTTTTGAACAGGTTTGCCGAATATCGCCGAGAAAGCTAACGAACATGTTGCGAATCTCTCGTTCATTTCAAATTAGTTTCTGCATTTTCTCTCGAAAGCGTCTTTTATCAATAAGGGTGCGTAAATGAGGAGTTTCCCCTCAGTAAGCTTGGCTGTGGCTAACCGCTGGCCCCTCTCACCAAACGTTTCGGCATGGCAGTCCGAATATACTTATAACAGTATTATGTAACAGAAAAATAAATCTCCGTTATCACTACTATCATTCAATTGTTTTTACTTCTAGTTTTTCTTCAGAAAAGTTCCTTCAACTGCAGAATAATTTCGGAATATTTGCTGGCCGAATAGTTGTTTACCTTCCCTCTTAAATTCGGCGCAGAGACTAGGCGAGGAGCATTTTCTTTTGCGGCAGTCGACACTGCTCATGTAGCAGGCGCTGAAACCAAAAATTTAGCTTTCTTAGCGCAATAGAGATATAGCTCCACTATGAAGCATTAACTAGCCCTGCACTTGTTTTTCTAGTACGGATCCTATGTTTCCGCACTGTGTTTAGCTCACTTCCTACTCTTGACGTTTCCTTTTTTTGTACAGCTGCTCAGTATGACGGTAAAAACAGTTTACCGCACCTCTGCTACTGATGGCGAGGTTTTGGAAAACGATAACGCCCGCCTGCTCATTTCAAAACGGGCTCTCAAGCCAGTAGGCTATGATGTTTGTACATTAGCTTGTGGCCGCAATTATCCTTGGAACCTCATTGAAGTTTTGCATTTATACTGTGTAGTGCTGATAGACTGAAAGGCGTACAGAGGACAAATCGAGCTGTGGTTGTATCTATAGGCTTCCGCCTTCTAACCAGAATGACGTTTTTAGAGAAAACGGGCGTTTTGCAAGTAGGGCTACAAATGAAATACAGTTATGACCACCGCCGGTCATTTTTGCGAACATACAGTGGTAACGCCAATACATTGCTTTTGGGCACAAATCTCGGAGGGTAGGCTGCGCAGTCATTCACTTAAACGTTCAACATGGCCTCTTGATCGTTCCATTAACTAGGAACTGGGGACAGCACCCAACCAGTTCCTCTAATCCTAGCAGCGTATCACGTTCCGTTCTGTAGGAACTCGGCCGTGCTAGTTCTAGCTTAAGTCACAATTGAAGTCAACGACCAGTTCTTTAATTTTGTAAACCGCGCTCCACGATGTCTCCACCATGGGAACTAGAACTGCTTGTCCCAAATCGCTGGTGATGTGATCCTCCAGAGTTCCAATCGAGTGGCGTGGAAAAATATCTCTCATTTCTGTATTCATTTTTGAAAGCAATAAATGCGTCATTGGCTGCCGCGCAAACATCAGCATATACATAAGCAGGTAAAAGTCTAGTTTTGTTGAGATCAAAAAATGGCCGGAATTGTCTTCCGTGTACTAATAAAGAACGTTTAATTCTCTCTCTCCTGCTCTTGCTCTATCTACGCTTAGTACAGTAACCTAAGAAGTTTAGTTAGCGGGAGGTTTGTAGAACGGACGGTTATAAACTATATCTTTTTTTTTAGCAGGTGCCGCACTGAGGTGTATGTACTACGGTCATCTCCCTAAGCAGTACTGCAGAGCAAAGACAGATAAGGTTTTTCCTGTGTAGTACACTCTGGCTCCCATTTCCAGATATGACTGCTTAAAAGCTCGATAAACTTTTGAGATGTTTCTTCAGTTTCCATGTACTGTTGTGTCCAAAAGTGGTATATGGCGTTCGCAATTTCATGATTTGGTGCTCGTGTGCCGCTGTTTGGCGGCTATGCCAAGCCGGGGAGCCGTGTCCCGAAACCAACGTAATGTCGTTCCTCTGGATGAAAATGATCGCCTCCTCATCTGTGTGGACATCAAGCACTGCTCGAAACTGGCAGCGGAAATCAAGTTTTACCGAAAGCGCTAGTGTTATGCACCACTTCTGCACCCGACAGTACCTGCGATAACATTCGTTATTGCGGATTGTTCGTTATTTCAGTCTTCATTTTCCTCCCTCCTAGGTTGCCCCGATTCCAGCGACTTGTGCACAGACTTCATCGCACGAGAGGGACGCTATTCGGAGCCGCTACCCAGCACGTGCAAGAGGAGGCATTCCTGAGTAGACTGACTGCAGTATCAAGTTGCTGTGTGATGCCAAAAAAAGGGAGCAGCCACTTTAAAAACGTTGTCATCACGGGTCAAGCACCACCAAATGCGATTTCTTTTTCCCCTCTTTTCAGACGTTCATATCATTACGGTGTTCATGAAGCAGCTTATGTGTATCTTGGTCTCAATTTACTGCTTTAATCGGCACCAATGTAGTAGCCTTTGACACTGAGCACCAAATTCGTATGATGGGCATTTCTTTCAATCCTACTACCCGCAACAAACGCAAGGTGCATTAACCTACTCAGCACCCCCCTTTCATTCCGTTCGAAGCGCCTATTTTAACAGCGCCTCAAAAAAAAAAAAACGAAAATGTTTGGTACACAGCACTTGTAAAGCACCAGTTCATGCTTTCCTACACTGCATTAAAGAAAAATGATAGTCTATTTGCGTACTTAGTCCAAATGCGAGTTGGGTGCGCTAGTAGTGGGATTTTGCCTTCGGTTCCGGTGTTCAGATACACTGTTGACGGACGGCAGTTGTTCGGATAGCAACAATGGATAAATGTCCATATACGCGGAATCGGTCAGTCACTCGATTCATAGTTTCCGGGGACTCTTCCTACCAGGTGGTGCCAGGTGGCGCCATCGATGGCACTTCGGCTGTTGTGTGTGGTTGCGTCCCAGGTTGCTTTTATCGAGCAGCCTCTCAAGATTAATTGAGCTGCTGCCTGACATAGTATATCAGGCGGTGTGTCAGTTGGAGGAAAGGAAAGGCGCGTTAACTGCCCCGCTAAGGGGGGGCACCTCAACCGTGCCATGAGTGAGGGTGGTGGTGGTGAAAACATTTATTAGGCTATAAAGGGAGAGGAGGTATGCTTGGATCGGCAAGTAAGGCACCGGTCCTTACAGGCACTAGGTGGCGGTCCCTAGACCTTGGTGGCCGGCGGCCGGGCGCGCTCGACTAAGGCTTGTTGGGCCGGTAAGTCGTGGCATCCGAGCAGGATTGTTTCCTAGTCCTCCCCTGTTCGGTTGGTGATTGGGGGAATAGCCGGGTTGGAGGGGCAGGCCCACACCATGTGATAGGTGTCCGAAGACACTGATCTGCAGTGCGGGCAGCTACCGCTAAAGGAGGTGTCAAAATGTTTTAGGGCTACAGGGCCAAGCAGTGTATTGGTGAGAAGGCGGAGAAGGAACGGCTCATCCGCCTCCTTGAGGCCTTTACATGAGCTGGAGCAAAGGCGATGACTATCTTGATAGTAGGTTGTAACATCTTTAAAGTATAGACCGGATTAAAACCGGGTTCCTGATCGGGTGGGGAGGAGAAAACAGCCCTGTGAGAGAGCGCTCGGTGTGCGGGGTCCGTATTAATTATTATTGGTTTTTGGGGAAAGGAAATGGCGCAGTATCTGTCTCATATATCGTTGGACACCTGAACCGCGCCGTAAGGGATTCAGGTGTCCAACGATATATGTGACAGATACTGCGCCATTTCCTTTCCTCAAAAACCAATAATAATTAATACGGACCCCGCACACCGTGCGCTCTCTCACAGGGCTGTTTTCTCCTCCCCACCCGATAAGGAACCCGGTTTTAATCCGGTCTATACCTTCAAAGGTGTACAACGGGGTCCGTATCCCGTATTCAATTTAGGCAGATTCGATTGGCTAGGACGGGAATCGAGTCTTGCTCGACGTTCCGACAGGCCCCCAATCGGAATGTGAGGCCGCGAGAGTGATCGCGTGTCCACCGAGTTGTGCGAGACAGTTACTGCGTAACTTAATTTCCTCAAAAGCAATTGTCATTTTTTTCACACCTGGTGATCTTTAACGTGCCGTAAGAGAAGACAGGCAGGTGGGACTAAAAGAAAAAAAAGAAGAATGTTGTTGTTTTGTTTAAGGGAGCTTAACATCATAAAGCGACTCAGGCTGTGAGAGACCCTGTAGTAAAGGGCTCCGGAAATTTCGACCGCCTGGGGTTCTTTAACGTGCACTGACATCGTACAGTACACTGGCCTCCGGAATCTCGCTTTCCTCGAAATTCGACCGTCACGGTCGGGATCGAACCCGTGTCATTCGGGTCAGCATCAGAGCAAGGGGTGCCGTAATGGAGGGCTCCAGAGTGATTTCGACATCCTGACCATTTGTAACATGCACTGATGTCGCACAGCACATAAGGGCCTTATGCGTTCCTCCTCTATCGAAACGCGGCGGCCGCGGCTGGGTTGGAACCCGGGCATTCCGGCACTGTAATCGAGGGCCTTAATCACTGAGCCACCGCGGCGGGTTGTGCCCATTACTCAATAACCCTTCACTATGGAACCTATTTCGCTCGGAAGACGTCCAGGTGGCTCAGTGATTGTGGTGCTTTGCTGCTGACCAGAAAGATGCGGGTTCGATCCCGCACGCTGCAGTCGCATTTCGATGAGGCGAAATGCTAGAGGTTTATGTTCTGTGTAATGTCATTGCACGTTAAAGGACCCTAGGTAAGGAGCCCCGAATTTTCAGCATAATGGGAGCCTTAACGCTCTCACGTAAAAAAATAGTTCGTTTTGCGGAGCTAGGCCAAATGCAAATTAGGTTCTCAAGAACTTCGGCCTTCATTTATTGAACTGCCACGGTGGGCAGCTTGCCCATATTTCGGTGGGAATTAGCAGATGGGCAACGTGCCAAGTGGATGCAGACAGCTGGGCAGGCTGCCTGCAACCCAGAGGGCAGGTGGGCAGCCTGCCAGGAAGCAGGTTTCAGATAAACAAACGAACAAGCAGCTAAATTCGGGAATGTGCTAACACACTAAAGAATGGTTGTCTGCTTCGGATTCATACAATCTCTTCATTCTAGCCCGGGGGTTCTAGATCCCTTGTCAATTTTGTTTAGGGGTTTGGGACCCTTGAGACCCTTGTCTTTGAGAACTGGCCCCTGACACCTCTCCCAGAACACACCGCACACCGCTAGCTAGGGGGCTGCCCACCCGCCCACCACCGCTCTCGATCCACCGTCACACCACACCCCACTCCCTCCCACTGTCAGATTGCAGAAGAGCTTCCCGCCGCAAAACAACCTAACTCCACCTTCCACGAAGACTTGAGCCACTCGAAGCCCATGCATGAGTGTAAAGAAATAGCGACAGAGTAATCGAATTCAAAGACTGAGTTGGAAATCCAGCTGCGCTCCAAAAGCACCAACCACCAGCCACCTCTTCACCATACTCCATACTCTTAGGTGGATTCTCATCCACCCGCTTTCGCCTCGACCCAACCTCGCCCACCTCCACCCTCAAGAGAAATTCTGTCGCGCTCTGAAGGCTTGACTTAGAGTAAAACCAAGAGAGCAATTATTGTTTATAATTCCAACTGCTTTCGCAGAATTGTCGCAACACATGTCCCCTAATTTGTTAGTGCGGTAGCACTATTAGGCACTCTCCGATTTCCAGCATACGTACGGACGTGTCTGAAGCCTTCTTTGTGGTAGGCGGTCCACATGTCCACCAGATTGTGGGCAACCTGCCATGTGTGTACTCCTGGCAGCCCTTAACCTGGGTGAAGGCCTTCAAAGTAAATGCCTTCAGGGTAAAGGCCTTAAGGTAAAAAGACTGTGTGCTAAAGACATTTAGGTACAATGCCTCTAGATCAAAGCCCTTTATGGCAAGGCATCTTGGGTTAAGACATTCCCGGTAAAGACCGTCGGGGTTAAGGCCTTTATTGTAAAGCCCTATGGTCAAATTCAAATAGGACGTAAGGGCGTTAAAGTCGAATGCCTATAGCACGTAAGGGCCTTAAACGCCCATCCTCACTAGTGCCTCTGCACCATATGGCGCGTTTAGCCGTGCTAAACCGGGTGCTATTATTTTTATCGGTTACGCTAGGAGAGACTACAGAACAATGACAACGCATGTCGTCAGCCTTGTGTGTGCAGCGCATCCTTAACCCTTTCAGAGAAAATGGTTAAACCTGAAGAATGAAATGCGAAACGAAAGGTGGAATATAAGGCACCACATCTCGAGACAAAATATATTATCGCGAACAGTAGCGATAATTTTATCTGAGCCACATGATACTGAAATGTAGAGGAGCGATCCAGCATGTCGCAAGAGGCCGGATGATATGTCCAAAGGAAATATAGGTGGCCATCTAAGACACGTTGGTAAAAATTCAACATGGTGAAATTATAATATCCTTTATGTGTAAGCTGGCTCCACAGACGATCTGCCGATCGTTTCAGTTTCACCTGGGTACTAAAGACATATGAAGTAAATGCTCCGGCAGTGAAATACGGCCGACAGAAGGCGACGCCTTAAAAGCAGGAGAATGTGACACTGGCTTTATCCTCCCGGAAGTGTATTGTAGGCTCGATCAAAAGCCGAGAGTGTAAGCGATGTCCTGCCATCTCGAGGGTATACAGAAAACTAGATATGTGCCTTCTTTTCCCTCTAGATGGCGCAGAAGTTGCGTGCTCTGTCTTTTTTCGAAAGAGTGATTGAAATCGGTCGACGGAAAGTTGTCGCAAAGTATATGGCTGAATGAGTAGGTTATGAGGAGAAGTGTGAAGTAAGCATTCCAGGTAGTTTTTTCCAACCGGAGTAAAACAGCTACAAACACTCGGTAAGGCGTGATACACTATCGCCAACTTGAGCGATAAACATGAACCAGTTATGGACTCGCTCTGGTCTACAGCATGAGATAGAGCAGTTGTTAAAACTCTCTATTTCACACTAAAAGGCCATTGTTTAAATTAAAGCTGGGAATATGTCCGCCACTTTAAAACGAGCCAGTTAGTGGCCTTTTGAGAAGTTTTGTAGTACCGAGCTAAGCAGTACTGATGGTAAAGTATACATGATTATAGACAAGCAGTCATGAGTCAAGTTGTCCTCTGCCGCCCATGAAGATGCATAGACTAGGTTGGGCGCAATGTGAATGGCTGCTTCGACACCAAAATTGCATTACCTGCTGTTTCAGTCCTGTACTGAAGTAACTGTAGGATCATTTCACGCCAAAGACACTGGAATCTGTGCTCGGCCCTCCAGTTTATTAAAAAAAATACGGTTCTTCATTGTTCTGTGAAAAGTCCTTCGTTAAAATATTTTGTAAAAAAAATATTTCCCACTCAGCGGAGAACGCTACAACCAAGGGTGGCAAATCGCCTTTCACCAAACTGTTCATCATTGGCACACCACTGGTGACCAATGTAGGTTCTTGCTTGTAATCAGTGACAAGCCTGCAATTGGCCAAACGAAGGAAGGCAAAACATTTTGCAAAGTACTGGACACACCTTGGACCATGAAGGTATCAATCATAACGGTACTTGCAATCAATTAGCACTTTTTGCATTTTTAAACAAGCACTTTGTCCAATATTTTCATGCACTTAGCAGCATGCAAGGTAGTTTTCCGAGGTTTGTTCTAGCACATTTAAAGCATGCAAAGCAATGTGTCCAAAGCTTGTTCGAGTCTTTTTGGATTTTTACTTAGTGTTTTCTATTTTTTTCTCTACTTTCGGTTTTTGTGAAAAAATGATATCGTGACGTTCGCCTGCTGTACCGCCAAGTTGAAAAAGCGGGGGAAAAACCTGCGGCAACCTGGCGAGCTTTTAGCCCTGTCTCCATCTCTATTACAGATAAAATAAAAGACTGATTGATTGATTGACTGACTGATTGATTGATGGAAAGTACAGTGTCTAAGGTTTGCTGTAGCGCTTTTTCAGCATGCAGTCTAGGCAGTTCCTGACATGCTTTGGCTTACGGTGTCAATTTTGGAGAGAATATTTGGACCTTGTGCCAATTTCTTTTCCAGTGTTGGCAATGGCCCCTGGCTGAAAACCTAGCAGAACCTGTGAGTGTGATCTGAGAAAGAATGATGCATGAAAAAGAAGGTTTTATGTTTTGACTCCAACGAAGAGGTAACTGAAGTGCAGAAACACCAAGCCAATCAGGTGGAAAAGTACGAAGCCTGTTTTCAGGAACGCGCTCCAGGTACCGGCGATCTTAAGCCACCTTTGAGAGGCATCTTAAACACTGGCTTTTATGCTTTCAAAGAGCCTCAGTGTTGCATCGTCATTAAGAGAGTGAAAAGCAATGTGCAGATAAAAACGCTTGGTCACCATCTAAATGGAATTTCTATATGCAAATTCTAATTGAACAAATGCACAAGGAAACTGGTTTCACTTTACGAAATGGAAGAAATTTGGGCGAGTGATTAGGGGTCAGTTATATTGTAGCACCACAGCATAATGGGTTCGCTTACACCAGTGCTCGCGCTGTGAAAAAATATGCGGGCGAAGAATATGCCTGTTAAGGGAGCCTCTCATGGTGAGGCGTTTGTCATGCTTAAGTGTTTCGCAGTTTATTATTTTTGTTTTTAGAGCATTACAGATAGTCTTTACACAAAAAATAGCGAACTTGTGGTCAGAAGAGCTCAAGAAGATTGATACACCAGCAAACGATGCATCATTCAGTAATGCAAAAGATATATAGAATGGCCGTGGTTTTGCACTCGCTACAAATTCTGAAGGAAAATTGTACTCAGTTTACGCTGCTGAAAGTAAAGCTTACTCAAAAACATGCCCAATATTCTTTGGTAAGCAAGTAATGCAGAAGCTACGTAAGAACGGGAAATGCAGCAAGTGCTAAATAAACAAGTAAAAAGAATGCAGGGAACCCCTAACATCAGCCTTAAAGGGGCTCTGAAATGCCTTCCGAGGAGAGCACATTAACTCACTTAATCAGTCCACTGTGTTGCCAAGAAAACCGGAGCCAAATAATACACTTCTACACGCAGCAGACGACCCACAATCATGCGTCAAAGTTGGCCAGCCCTTCCCGGCGACTTTTTCATGCTCGCACCCTCCTCCGTCCCCCGCATCTGCGTAGACAAGCTGAGAGGTGGCCATTGGTTAGATTCCTTCAGACGTCAGGCAACTACCGTGGCCGCGGCCAATAAGCCGCTTAGCTCCGGCGGGTCGGGAAGCTCCGCTCCCAGAGGGGGGTGGGCGAAGAGGCGCCTACCTTCCAGCGTGCAAAAAGCGACGAGAGGAGAGGGAAAAGCGCGAAGACGCTGAAATTCAAATTTTAACTACAGATAACTCAGCTTCTACAAAGCGCATTTAAAAAATGCATGCTGGACACTATTCGTGAAGCGGCGTGCTACAAAATCCCAGGCATGCCGCAACTTTATTAGAGCCCCCTTCACAGCCTCTTTAAGAGTATGACGTCATAGCGTAATGTGTTATTTTTCGTATATGCAGAAAGTCACTCTCTGCTCTAGATTCATAAAAACCTGGAAGCCCTCATGCCTCTCCTGGCGCACTGGTGCAGCGGTTAACCGATGCGACACGGCCCTGCGATGGTAGGTGCTCCCAATGATGGGGCCTGTGTGGACCAGGTCGCTCTTCCCGCGCGACCAATCATTAATTTCACTGCCACTTGCCACGGCGGGGAGTTTTCTCACTACCCGGTGGGCAGGTTATGATGACACCGCTAGGTCACTCGACCTAGGTGTCGTCCCACCTGCCTCCTAGGTTGCTTTCTGGGCTCCACCTGCCAGAATCATGATAGTTAGTTTTCGCTCACAACGCCTTCAACGACGACGCCGGATTTTCTACGCGTATCGAGACTTTAAAACTATCGCGTTAATATGAGACACTGAAGTTGCCTGTAAGCTTTTCGTTTCTTTTCTTCTCACTGCTTCCTCAACGCAAACAGTATAAGATTGCAGTCATAACACAACGCCCATGAAACACTGGACCTGCAGCGAGCTGCTGTAGTGGTTGACCCCAGAGAATTGTTAAAGGAATATATACGCAAATATTTTGGGTGCGTGCTTTCTTCCCAGTGATGCGTAACACATTGGTATACATTGATCACCACAGGTACTCTTCTACAACCGATTAGTAATTTATTACCAAATTTCTTTCTCACACTTTACGTTTCAACTGCCGAACTATGTCTTCGACATCAAAATTTCGTATAGGTCACGCGAGGCATGAAAACGGTGATTTGATCGCTCCTTCGACGCTTTCATCTCTACAACGCTGAAAACAACCTTCATCAACAGGGGGAATAATTTAGACCACCTGGGGATCTGTAACGTGCACTGACAACATGTGCTGTGCGATGTCAGTGCACGTTAAAGATCTCCAGGTGGCCTAAATTATTCCGGAGCCCTCCACTACGGCACCTCTTCCTTCCTTTCTTCTTTCACTCCCTCCTTTATCCCTTTCCTTACGGCGCGGTTCAGGTGTCCAACGATATACGAGACAGATACTGCGCCATTTCCTTTCCCCCCAAACCAATTATTCTTATCAACAGGAGGAATTACAACGAATGAAGAAGCAGCGATTATAGCTGTCTTTTTTCATACGTAATGTGACTAAAAATCGGTTTTTTGGGAAAGGAAATGGCGCAGTATCTATCTCATATATCGTTGGACACCTGAAGCGCGTCAAAAGAGAAGCGATAAAGGAGGGAGTGAAAGAAGAAAGGTAAAAAGAGGTGCCGTAGTTGAGGGCCCGGGAATAATTTCGACCACCTGGGGATCATTAACGTGCACTGACATCGCACATCACACGGGCGCCTTAGCGTTTTGCCTTCATAAAAACGCAGCCGCCGCGGTCGGGTTAAAGATCCCCACGTTAAAGATCCCCAGGTGGGACTCAGACGGGAATTTAAGCTCATACCTCGTTTGAAACCGAAACGAATGATACAAAAATTTGATTATAAATTATCCAGTGGTCGAAGGTCCTAGTCTTGGTTTAGTATGGTCTTACGAACTACAACTGTCACAGTTCGCGCGACAAGCAATATTAAACTTTTTCTCGCGGTCGTTTTTATGGAGGAAAAACGCTAAGGCGCCCGTGTGCTGTGCGATGTCAGTGCACGTTAAAGATCCCAGGTGGTCGAAATTATTCCGGAGCCCTCCACTACGGACCTATTCGTTCCTATCTTCTTTCACTCCCTCCTTTATCCCTTCCCTTACGGCGCGGTTCAGGTGTCCAACGATATATGAGACAAATACTGCGCCATTTCCATTCCACCGAAAAACCAATTATTTATTTTTCTAAGGTGGCAATTTGTGCTTGATGACTTGACACAGTGAAAATATGGCAAAGCTTTGACGCAAGAGAAGGATTGGAAAAACGTTCCACCATGAAGGTGCCGCAACAATACCGTTCCATGCATTGAGCTGCCACTCTTTTGTACTTTGGGTCAAGCAGTTTGTGCGGTGTTTGTTCCTCCACTTTCTTGGCTTTCTTGGCCGTGTTCCTCACTGTGTCCTTTCTCTTCCACGCGTTATCTCTTGAATGTTTTCACCTCGGTGAAGCCGAATATTGTTTATAAAAGAAACTAAATGTTGCGAGGAAGCAATATAAGATGGCTGTTCATCCCGTTGTTGTAGCTTCCGGTAATTCAGGCACTTCGACTCAGGACGAGAGCGTCCTAGTCGCGCAGCACGGAGCGCGTGTTGGCAGTGATTTAGGCTTCGGCGGCTGTTTGCCGTGTTTGCGACGCCTCCACGAAAGAGCAGTCCGTTGATGCAGCAGCGTGTTCTTGGCAACGTCGCAAAACTAGTCTAGGTGCCGCTTGACTCTAACCTGTGGCCATACGTTCCTCGGTTCTGCTGTTTTAGCACCCATGCGCGCACAGTGCGGTCACGGCAAGGCGCCACCCCAAGCAGCACAAGTAATTGGTCCAAGATTAGGAGGGGATGGTTTCGTACTGGTCCTTTATGGGACCAGCCTTTGCCGATACATTTCCATTCCTGGGCCGATTAATTTTGCTGCTTGGGTAGCATTATGTCCGTCAAACGTTTAGGGGAAGCCCCCAAGGTGGAGTAAATTTGTAATAAGGACTAATTACTCATTGGCATCCACCCAAGCGCAGCCACACGGCTACAAAGGAAAGCCATAGAGCTTTCTCAGAAACTTCGCAGTTAAAGAATTCGTCCTACTTTGGAGTTGGAACCCGGCGCCACCACTTTACCGGAGCAGTCGCTCTACCAACTGAGCTAACCGGAACGGCAAGCTTATGGTAGGTCTGCATAGGAAAGCTCCATAGCTTTCCTTTGTAGCCTTATGGCGGCGCTTGGGTGGATGCGAATGAGTAATTATTCCTTATTACAAATTTTTTCTACCTTGGGGGCTTCCCCTTAACATTCGACCAGTACTGTTCCCACTTCGAGTTATTGATCAATGCGCTCTCGCCCTATTATAAGCTTGCCGTCCCGGTTAGCACAGTTGGTAGAGGGACTGCTCCGGTGAAGCGGTGGTCCCGGGTTCGAACCCCGGACCGGAACGCATTCTTCTTTAACTGCGAAGTTTCTGAGATAGCTGTATAGCTTTCTTATGTAGCCGTATGGCTGCGCTTGGGTGGATGCCAATGAGTAAATGCTCCGTATTATAACATTATGTCCAATGGTCTAATCTTTGAAATACTACCGACTTGGTTGACTTACCTTCAACAACGACACCAGGAATGAAGGAGTATGCCATGCACAGTAGACCTACAGAAGGCAAGAATACACCACAAACAACGGCAGACACGGCCGCATGCTACCAAAAGCGCACCTGAAGTGATGCTGAGGCGGTCTGGAAGCGCGTATGTATTCTTCCCCTAACCAACAAAACCTCCATCCACAGTTCGTAGCACAGACACCAGTTACGCTGCAGAATTTCTAAGCGTCCTAATAGCCGAAGTTTTTTTTTTGTAGCGCTTTTCTATTTATCCCTACGTAATACAGCATTCATGCGCGCACTACTTTGTCTTTCGACGCAGAAGTTATTCGGAGGCCCATCTTGGACAAAATGCTTTTTGACGCGTGCAAAAACACTTGGTCCAAGGTCCAAGGCTTGGTCCATTACGCTCTTTTATTGCATGGGGTCTATGTTCTTTATCAGCAGTCTGTCCTATGTCGCTGGAATTCAGCTCGGTGGCCAAGCTCTTCTCCATCACAGGGGCTTGTGATCGACTTTAAAGTTGCTCGCTTTATCTCTATTTTTGTCTCGTGACTCCTGTAACCCAACAAACTATGGACGTATATATTTAACTCACACATCTTGTGAATTACTGGAGCATGTTTTTTCTTCGGCTGTCATGAATAATTTCGACAAACAAGGCTTTTTTTTCGCCAACCAGCAGGGCATTATACGCGGTAAATCTTGTGAAACGCTACTTTTCGAGTTAATTTCTGATCTTCATCATGCCGTTCACTCTTTGTCTTAAATATATACAGGATATGTATAGATTTCAGAAGGCACCTGATAAGGTGCCACATCAGCGCCTCATTAGTTACCTAACAAGTTTGTACATAAATTGCAAAGTTGTTACATAGATATATAATTTCCTTTCACATGGACCATAGTCAGTTTTCGTTGACAACCATTCGTCTCCAATCGCCCTCGTGAAATATGGAGTACCACAGGGTTCTATATTCGGGCCGATCACGTTTTTAATTTACATAAATGACATCAGTAACAACCTGTGCACTACAGTGCGACTATCTGCAGATGACTGCGTAACATGTAGGCAAATTAATCACCCTATGGATGAATAATATTTACAGAGGGATCTGATAAATATAGGTAATTGGTTAAGAAAATGACAAATGGAGATCAACGTGTCTAAAACGAAAGCCATCACGTCCACTGTTATTAAAGCGATGTCCTATACTTACAGTACAAACGGCGCGCACGTAGAGTTTTTGTCCAACATAAAATATTTAGACGTTGATTTCTCCTACAATTTCTCATGAAATCTTCGCATTGATACGATGATGAGCAAGGCATCTAAAGCGCTTGGTTTTCACAAGAAAAGGAATGCACAAGGACGACGCTGGAGACACAACTGAAAATTTTAATCGATCAAAAAATTCATCAGAGCAGGCCGCAGATGCGCTTGACCAGACAACAGAGACAAAAGGAAATAAACAAAATGAAAAGAAATGTCAGTTATTAGACATAATGCTATCTAGCACGGGGAGACTATGTCCCATTCATGAATCGGTATTCTTGAGAAGAAAATTTGACTCACGTATCGCTGACGCAATCACTGCCTGACTTGTTTATTTTAAAATCTTCCAAGATTTCACGTTCTATCGGCGTTTTGTCTCGGCCTTTGATTTTTACAATGCTGAGCAGGGGAGTACAGTTTTGACATTTGTTGGAATTGTTTGAGAGATTGGCCGTATTATCCGGTTGCACTGTTATGCGATGCTGTCTTAACCGGTCATCAATGCAAGGCCAGTGTGGCCCCATATAGGCCTTAATACATGAAAGAGGGAACGAGTAAACAACGTTGGTTGTAAATTTGGTGAACATTGTTTGGTGCTTGACTTTACAATCTTTTCTTGTGTTCATCGGCCACTGGAAACGAATCTGCCGAATTCAGAAGACTTAACAGTGGAGACAGCTGGGCCATTTGCATGACTGGCTTCGCCTTATTTGCCTTCAGCAGGGAGCTTGGCACTTCGCTGCCAATAACCTTCGCCAGCACCACCGCCTTGCAGCTCGGCTTACTGAATTCTACTGGTCCACTGTTCGACAAAAACTGCCAAAAAAGAAGAACACTCAAGTTATCGGTACAGCTGTTACGTATCTGGCGGGCAATTCTCTTCCGCATGACATTGACACCCTTCTGAGAAAAGGCCCAAAGTTTGGTTTAGAGCCAAGAGTGAAAAAAAAACGAACTTCTGGCTTCAGTCCACCGTGTTGCAGAAAAAGCCCCCGTGGAAGATAGGGATGTATGTACGTTAGACGGAAGAGGTTCACTGCCTTTCGAAGAAGCTGACCCTTCGTGTTCTCTGCGTAATTAACCTTCGTAATGTAACCGAGCAATTTAAAAGTGACTACCTCAGTTTGACCTTGTCTTATAAGGAGAGCGGGTTTGTGGTGATGCCCACCGAGGTGTTTTCCACTAAAGCTAACTATGATGTCATAAAAAAAGGCCGCCACCGTCCGGAAGACGTGAAAGTAACGAGCGTTAGCTGTTTGGCTTACTAGGTGAATGAAGCGAAGCAGAACGCGCCGCTCGTCTCGAGAAACGGAATGTAATACCCTTTGAAACGGCGTGGATTGCCACCATGCAGCGGCTACGCGTGCACGCACGCCGTCTAGCGTAACGATCACCGCCTAGCGCCATCTATCAGAGAAATTACGATCCACGTCTACCCATTCTCGAGTTGCACCCCTTCAAGATACGTCCCAAACGAAATTTGCTTCGTTTGGGGGGTCAAGGTGGGGCCTAGAATTGGGCTTGCGGTGCGATATGGTAGCGCTTTAGTTCGTAATTGCATGTATACAATGCTTCCTTATTATTTACTTTTGGTTTTATTTCTATAACACGACCAATTTAAGTTTTATTTGCCTACCAAATTCTGTATACAACTGTCCCCGGTTGGGCGCCCGTTGTTGTCGGAGTATATATAGAGGAACGAATGCATACATGTATAGTGGTCCCGTAACTGCGAAGTTTTCCTAACCGATTTAGGATATTTTTTGATGAGGGGAGTGGGAAGGGATGAGAGGGCACAAACAATTTTAGTGGGTGGCATCTTAGATTCGAGAAGCCGAAACTATGCCGCGATTTCGTCCCCTGACTTCATGATCACATAGTTACACATCTATCGACCATATTGGACCGTGACGTCATCATTGGCTGCGGCAGGTGGTTGTGTCTACAATGCCATTGTAGATAGCGCTAGAAGTCTCAATGCCAGATGCGCTGTTTTCTAGTTGCAGCCACAGATGGCGCTTTGATATCAGGGTGGTAAGAGACCTCACGAAATCTCGAAACGTGATGAGTTGCTGCCAACGATGATGCTGTGGTCAAGGGTGGTAGCAGACCCCACGAAATCTCGAAACGTGGGGAGTAAGAGCTAACGCTCTTAAAACTTCAAGCCGGTGACAGCTACGCCGTGAAAGGTAAAAAGCTGTGCTTTTCAGCTCTTCAAGAGCTTGATTCTCGAAGGTAAACTGAATGTAGTGAGCAAAAAGGAGAAGACTGGTGTCCTGAAATTGTTCTTTGTCACAAAAACGCACGAGACCTGCTGTCCCCTTATGACCATTGTCGCAGAGTGTGGCACATCGCAAAAAAACTGTCGGCCAGTTCTTGAAAGACTCACTGGAACCCTTGGCACCCGATGATCCCTTTTCAGTCCAGTCCTCAATGAACGTAGTGGAGTTCATCTCTAGTACACCAATGGTTGCCACTTCTGCATATCCATTGACGTCGAGGGCTTGTTCCATTCAGTACCGTACAAGAAGTTGGTTCAGACTGTGCGCGACCTCATCGAAAGCAGGGGTGCTATTCCTCCTCAGAATAGCACGTGCCTATCTGTCGACTCATTTCTGGAACTTTTAACCTGTTGCCGGTCATCTACTGTTGTAGAGCGTGAGGATCATAGATACATAAAGAAGAAAGGTATTCCTAGTTTTGACAATGTGTTACTTAACAGCCTTAATAATGACGCTTGGGTTGTTAAGATTTTTAGATATGTTGATGATTTTTAATCATTTCAAAACTAACTCCTCTTGACTGCGTCGATTCGGCAGCCAATGACATTTTATCTATATTATTTTATCTATCACACTTCCACTGATCTGAGCTTCACTCATGAGGTGCCACTTAATGACAACATCCGGTTTTCAGACTTGCTTCTAACCTTTTTATGACAATGTCCACGTTTGCTGGAAATACGCTCATCGAATTTAGAAAGGCCTTTTACCCTACACCTCGGCACACTCAAAACTAGTGAAAAGGGGTATAGTCAATCTCTATCTAGGAAATTCCCTGCGAAAAAGCTGCCCCCATGTTATGAAGACCGGTTTCTTTGAACAAACTGATCGTCTCTGATCAGCCGGTTATCCCGAACAGGTCCTAGTCTCAGTTGCTTAGTCCCTGCCACGTAAGCTTAGGTTACAGCACGCACCTCACCACGAAGAAGCATCGCGCCAGGATTCGAAACCTGCTGTTATTATCTACATGCACAAAGTCTCGCGTGGTATCAAAAAGCTGGCAATGAAATAACGGTGTGAACGTTGTGTTTTTAGCACCCACAAAACTCGTCACCGTGTTCCCGTATCTCCGTGAAGACCGCAAGAAAAGATTGTAAAGTCAAGCACTAAAAAATGTTCGCCAAATGTACTGCCAACGTTGGTTACTCGTTCCCCCTGTCATGTGGTAAGGCCTGTATGAGGCCACACTGGCCAATGCATTAATTACCGGTTAAGACAGCATCGAATAACACTGCAACCGGATAATACGGCCAATTTCCCAAAACATTGCGACAAATTGCAAAACTACTCCCTGTTCAGCAGTGTAAAAATCATCAGCTGAGGCAAAGCGCAGATAGAACGTGAAATCTTGGAAGTTTTTTAAATAAAAAAGTCGAGCAGTGATTTCGTCAGCGATACGACAATCAAATTTTCGTCCAAAGAATACCGATTCAAGAATGGGACATAGTTTCCTAGTGCTAGATAGCAGTATGTCCAATGACTTACCATTCCTTTCATTTTGTTTAGTTCCTTTTGTTGGCGTTGTCTCCTCACGCGCATGTGCGGCCTGCTCTGTTGGATTCTTTGATCAAGTAGAATTTTCAGTTGTGTCTCCAGCGTCGTCCTTGTGCATTCCCTGTCTTAT
Organism: Amblyomma americanum; assembly: GCA_030143305.2. NCBI lineage: Eukaryota > Metazoa > Arthropoda > Arachnida > Ixodida > Ixodidae > Amblyomma > Amblyomma americanum. Next base: position 35,090 of record JARKHS020011907.1, read on the forward strand.
GTACGTTTCCTATTCCGCTGGTTTGCTTACCTTGTACCATGCACCAACTGGCCCAAAAAGCTACGCATCTACAATTCTACGCTTCGCTTTATTAGGCGTTACTTGCATATGGCCAACTCATCGACCAAACCTACGGCATACACAACTTTAGCCCGCTCAAAGTCGAATACGCTTCGCTTATATGAAATACACATCAGGCTTACCCAATAAATAAAGCTGAATCTTCAAAATAAGGCTGCCCGCTTCATTTCAGAGAACTGCTCCCGCACAGCAAGCATACTGAAATGAAAAGGTCCCTTTACTACCGCTTCTCGAGAAACGCAGGCTATTCCAATTCTTGTTCTTCTTTCACAAGGTTTATCATAGTGCTTTAGCCTTTTCTGCGCTACACATAACCCCAGCCAATGGAGTATTTCCGCGACACGATCAGCAGCACAAAGTACTGGCCATTTTTTCTCGTACAAGCCTTTTTTTTTTTTCAGTCACCACTTCTTCTCGCCATTAGTTACTGGAGTCAGCTCTCGGAAACCATGGCGTCTATAATTTACCACGATACATTTCTATGCCGGCCGCGGCGGTCGAATTTCGATGAAGGCGAAATTCTAGAGGCCCGTGTTTAGTGCGATGTGAGTGCACGCTAAGGAACCCCAGATGGTCGAAATTTCCAGAGACCTTCACTACGGCGTCTGTCATAGCCCGAGTCGCTTTGCGACGCTAAACCCCTATAAACTAACTAAACTAGCCATTTATCGATAGCCTGAACTGTTTCCTGAGGCTGTGAACGGTCTTGGAATTCACATTTTTTCCTTGAAATGACGTGTTTGCTTTAGGTAAGAACTATGGGAATGTTTGCCTGTTATTGTGTATTGCTGCGAATCTTTGTTTTTTTTCTTCCTTCTTCAATGCTGCCGGCACGCTGCTTTATTCCTTTTTTGCGATGCAAGACGCCACGAGATTTATCTCGATCGATCGCATCCAGGCGAAGCCGGTTATACGTCGTTCCAGAAGGCTGTAGTAACTTTGCGTGCTTTATCTCGAAAGTTCACTATAAGCTTTAAATTCAGCATGGCCAAGAGCTGCGGGCATCCTGTTCGACGTCCGCCGAGCACGTTTGGTCTGCACCGCCGCCAAGTGATTCACTCCATTGTGGGCCAAGTCAGCCGAAATAAAGAGGTTTGTTTCGACGCCATTTTCGTTGTCTTTATCCTCTCCGGACTGCAGTCACCACTGCGTGACATCTGGTGGAGGTGGCTAGGTGTCCGTTCATCTACCAGACACCACATTCAAGTCCTGACGCCAGCGTTCTGCGCTTCGCACCGTAGGACGAGCCAGGCTTATGTCGAAAATGTGCTTGCGATCTCCCTTAGGTGAATCTTCTGGGACTCGGTCGGAGAGAGCGAACGCGTCACGAACGTCGGATAGTTCGCCGAGGAAAGCAATCGTCGTTATACTGTTGACGTGCCAGTATTCTTCACTGATGTTCCTCAGCAGCACTTCAGCTTTTCCATTGCGTAGATGTGCGATGCCTCTTGCGATGCCGATTCTTCGCTCTAGAAGCGACGCCGTGTTCCCGTCGATGAGAGATTCCATGTTGTTGGCATCTGTGGCAACTATACGGTGACCATGACCCTTGATCGGGGTGGGACGCTCACTTGTTGATCCAGGACACTCAGGGTAACATGCTATTCCAGGGTCGTCATAGAAGGGATGGCTTCGTCCTTCGAAAGCGTAATGAGCTTGGAACGCAGGTCAGTGATCGCCTGGTGCTCATTAAAGAAATCCATGCCCGAGATCACTTCGCGGGAACATTGCCGTAGTACAACGAAGGTCGTAGGATACGTATGTCCCTTGACGGTCACTCGCGCTGTACGCCGTCCCGATGGCGTAATGAGGTGGCCTCCGGCGGTGCGAATTTGTGGGCCGTCAAAAGCGGTCGTGACTTTCCTCAATTTCGCGGCGAGCGTTCCATTCATCACCGAATAACCGGCGCCCGTGTCGACTATAGCGGTAACTTTCCGGCCGTTTTTAGTCAATTCTACGTCCGATGTCCTGGCTCATGCAATTCACTTCGTCCTCGGTGTCGGGTCACTGCTTCGTCGCGTATTTGAGTCATGGATAGGGCGTGTCGTCGAAGCTTTTATGGGTAGCGGCGATGTTTTGAAGGTGGTTCGCATCGTGGTCGAGGTTGTAACTTTTAACTCTTCAAAAGTTGTCTACCGGCTTTAAATTGAGCACGGCCGAGAGCGGCGGGCAATCCGATCACGCTTGTCGCTACGCCGCCGCCAAGTGAATTTATTCATTGTGGGCGCATGTCAACCAAAATAAAGAGTGTTGTTTAGAGACCATTTCGCTGTCTTTATCCTATACGGATTGCAGTCACCCGTAGGTGACAGTATGTTAATAATAAAAATAATTGGTTTTTTGGGGAAAGGAAATGGCGCAGTATCTGTCTCATATATCGTTGGACACCTGAACCGCGCCGTTAGGGAAGGGATAAGGGAGGGAGTGAAAGAAGAAAGGAAGAAGGAAGTGCCGTAGTGGAGGGCTCCGGAATAATTTCGATCACCTGGGGATCTTTAACGTGCACTGACATCGTACAGCACACGCGAGTCAACATTTATTGTAACACCCCCCCCCCCCCCTCCGCCTATATAAGGCCTGTCGGGTCTTTAGCGTTACTGAATAAATAAAAAAAACAACGTTGACCTCTACCGCGGCCGATATTTGGTAATAGGCCAATTCTGCTTGGATTTAAGTCAAGTGAGAGGTCTTTCAATTTTGGAGAGGAGTCCATATCTTATTGTCGCGAAAGTAATCACAAAATGTTGTATCTCCTTTGTTGCTACTTCAGTTTTTTTTCTACGCAATTAAAAAGCTTTGTTCTTCCGTATCTAGCACGAAGAAATGAGTAGTAGTCCATTTTTGATCTCCTACTTGGCAGTTCTAACGCAAATCGCACCATTTTTTGCATATTTTATCACTGTAGTCCTATGTTCTAATCAGTGTAATTGTTGTCAGCTCTCTGAGACATTTAAAACGTTTTAAATGTGCTTGAACCAGAGTATGAGAGGTTTGCAAAAAAAAGAGATACGGTGCATCGAAAAAGCAATTCTTTCAGTGTAATTTCACCCTCACGTGGCCCGTGTAGAAACGTATAAAGCAGCCTATTTGACTGCCACTACTACTATAATAATAATTGGTTTTTGGGGAAAGGAAATGGCGCAGCATCTGCCTCATATATCGTTGGACACCTGAACCGCGCCGTAAGGGAAGGGATAAAGGAGGGAGTGAAAGAAGAAAGGAAGAAGGAGGTGCCGTAGTGGAGGGCTCCGGAATAATTTCGACCACCTGGGGATCTTTAACGTGCACTGACATCGCACAGCACACGGGCGCCTTGGCGTTTTTCGTCCATAAAAGCCCAGCCGCCGCGGTCGGGTTCGAACCCGGGAACTCCGGATTACTAGTCCAGCGCCCTAACCACTGAACCACCACGGCGGGTACTACTATGTAATTTATTTCGAGTGTATTAATGAAGCAATCATGGCCTTTGCCGAGAACAGAATTTTTTAGGTCGACTGTGCGCGCCGCTGATAAGTTTTGTCCCCTGCTGCCAAACTACTGCTGAACGCCAAGGCGGAGCTGGTCAGAAACACTAGTTTGCCGCGTGTTACGCGTTAACGCCTTCACGCCTCCGCACCCAGAGGCTAGCCGCCCACAACGTGTTGTGTTTATACTATCAGTGATGAAATAAAGGAAACAAGGCAGGGTGCGCGGTGCGAGCGTCTCAAAAGTACAGCGTGCCGCCATCGCTGCGCTCTGCATTGGCTTGCTCCCTCCCACCTGGAGCCGACGTGTTCTGCTGACTCTCAGAGTCCCAAAGGGCAGATAGAGTCGCTCGCGAGTACACTAACCGAGCACTCTTGAACGAAGACCCGGAGGACTTCTTGAGGGTAATCCCGACGTACTCCGACATTCTGAATTATTACAGAGGGACGAGACTAAAGTGTCCTCCTCCCCACAACAAATTAAATCAACAAGAAGCAGTTTACTGGAAAAAGCTGCAAACCGGAACCTTCCCCAATTTACACATCCTTAGCAAAATGTTCCCGAACCAATACAGGGACATCTGCCCATGGTGCAGTCCAACACACACCCTATACCGTATATGGACCTCCTTCACCCCGCGACGTCACGAAGATGCGGTGGCGCTGATGTTAGCAGCGACTTTCGCATGGTAGGCAAAACAGGTTCCGCTTGCCCGTGCCTACCGCAGCTGCCGCAGCTACCGGCGGCTGCTTCAAGCCTGTGCACTGCAGAAGCAACATGTATTGACCAGCTGCGTCACTGCTGGTTCCGCGTAGTAGCATAAAAAATATTAAATTAGGCTCGATAGGTTTCTCGCGCATAAATGCCGCATTCGGAAACTGGCTAACAGGCACTGGGCCACGGTAGTAAAGCGCGAAGTCTGGGAGTCGATAGGCACTGCCACTCAATGCACTTAATAGCATGCAGGTTACTGCGTTCATTCACCTGAACTTCAGGATAGTAGGCTGATAATTTCTCAAGGAAAAAAAAAGACATATGCAGCTGCACACGTACTTATCACCTTGAGCCGGAGTGCACGGGGCGCCGACAGGTTCACTCGCCCCCAAGTAATGCGTTTTTTTGTTAATAGCACACCATGTTTTAATGGCGCGTTTTATGAAATTCAATATTTACTTGAAACTGTTTCTTGATATGACGACGTAATTATTTCATTCGAGTAGAAAGAAGTCTGGTAAGTTGTGTCAATCTTGCGCGGTCGCGTTGGTGTGCTTAGAATAGCGTACCTTAAGTGTGCTAAACGCCATATGCTTTTACATTGCATCATGCATGTGTCATGTTTCATGAGGTAGTACATGATCGCGAAGCTTGTTTGGAAAGAAGCAGCCGAAGGCGTGCTACTAACAGACACGTGGCGAGATTGAGAGGGGACGCGGCAATGAAAAGTGTTTTCGTTATTCATGCATGCGATATGTAACTAAACTTGGCGCAAATATGAAATTCTTACGCTAGTTTCACTAATTCCCTTTATTTATAGCTATACCTGGTGCAGTTCTGGGTAATTATAATTAACACCGTCGTCAAGTCCCCCCAAGGTCTCAAATAATTTAGTAGATAGTGCGGTTTTTTTATGCCAGCATGTACATAAAGCCCTGTTCATTACGATGACGCGATTAGTTCTTTTTCTATATGATCAGTACTTATGCATGCATAGTTACATGTAAACGCTTCTTACAAGAAATAACTAACACAGTACTGCACGTGTAGGGAAAAAATCGAGAGATTTATTACGCTCCTCAACGTCTCAGGAATAGTTTGCGACAAATGGAATCATTTGATTTTCATGCGAATTACGAAGGTGAGTGATTCAGTCGCAGAAAATGTGAGAGGTCACAAAACGAACCTTAAAGTTTATTCCCTCGTTTATGGCATCTTCGCTTTCGCTTTGGTCAAAGAAATGCGGCACTGAAATCAAAGAAATTACCTCACAATTTTTGACGACCACACTTCTAAAAAGCGTAATTTATAAATTTGTACTCAATAATTTGCTATAATTTTTCGTCACGAAACTAGACTTCAGGGCTAGGAAAGAAAATAATTCTAGAAATAAAAAATTTTCACCAAATCGATCAGCTTAATAAGAGGACAAGTCGGCCTGGCTGGTGCGTGGTCATGCGGCTAAAAACAGCGCTAAGCGAGACAAGAGATGAGGGACACGGCGCTGTCCCCACTTTTCGCACAGCGCGACACGTACGTATGTCGGCAGACGATGAGCGCATGTCTGCTCCGACGAAACAAGGCCAGTACTTCTCCTCACTATTATCCCGAAGTAAAATCATTCCGGCTAGTGCAGAGTGTCAAAACTTGTTTTATTCAATGCCTAGCGCATAAACGGCAGGAACGCTTTCTACATGTTTACTACTAACCAAATATACAATACAGTGGCAAACTATTTCTCTTTATAGGCCGCACGTGGCCAACGCGAGCTCGTGTACTTCAACAAATTACTAAGTTGGAAGCATCGACCATTGCTATGATTCGCAGAAACTGGAAACGTGCCTACAAGCCTTGAAAACCCGCGCTCAACACCTATCCGCGACGCCACTCCCCGACCTTTTGCCTACCACGAGCTCGCTAGCGACTGCAGCGCCACCTCGTTTGTTTACAAACATGCAGGAGGTCTATAAGGTTGCCGCTCTCCAGCGGCAACCCGATTAGTCATCCATGCCCAGCGAGCGGCCAAACTCAGCAGTGCTCTGGAATAGGGGCGCCGACCTCTGCAAGACGGAGGGAGACATCTGCTAGAAGACGAAGACCTCTGTCTGATCTAAATACCTTGTTAGAGAAATAAAGTGTATCCTATCCTATCGTATCCTATCCTATCCTATCCCAGAATCTGTAACGGCAGTTATACGCCACATTCGTTATCCAGAAATTCACAACAAGGCACCTTGCACAACGAATTGTGCAACTAGAACATTCAAGTACTGTCAAATGACACGATCTTATCTATTTATTCGGATTGCTATGAATGTGCTGCGACCTGCGTAGACGTGTTTTTTTTTTTGTTTGCCGTGTTTTTTCGAGCCCGTAAAAGTACCCCTTCAGTTTAGTGATGGCATTCTAGCCATGAAAAGCGCTGCTCCTAGGAGGGTAAAACTATAAACTGCAAGCTACGAATTCCGGCGAACGCGTACGAGGTTTAGTGAACTGCTTCAGGAACTCAGCGTCTGCATTTTATGGTGTTGTTGCGCCCTGCAGATGAATATTGAGTGCTTGTGTGTCGTCTTCGAAATAGCAGCTTCAGTTACGCAGAAGGTGACCGGATGAGTAGACCTTCATTGGGGTATAAATCAAGGGTACATTGGTAATCTGTAACAAAGAAAACGTCTAGGATTTGAAAAATTGCAGACCGATAGCTTACTGTCCGCTGCCTATAAGGCATTCACTAAGATTATTAATAAAGAGTCACGGAAACCCTAGACTTTGATCAATTTATGTCAGGGTTTCGTAAAGCTTACAGGACAATTGATCATATTCACACTATAAGTGAGGTGATACAGAAATGCCCATATTACAACCAACTCCTATATGTAGCCATCATAGATTACGAGGAGGAATTTGACTGAGTGGGAACCTCAGTATTCATGCAGGCATTGCGGAAAATAGGGGGTAGAAGAGTTTTATGCAAAAATACTGGAGGATATCTATAACGGCTGCACAGCCAGCCGGCCACAGTCCTTCATAAAATAAGGAAAGATGTAAAAATAAAGAAGAGTCCAGCAAGGAAACAAGATCTCTCCAGAGCTATTCACCGCCTGTTTACAGGTATTCGGAGGTCTGGATTGGGAAAGTTGCGGATAAGAGTTAATGGAGAATACCTAAGCAATCTACGATTCGCTGAGGATGTTGCCTTGCTAATTCACCCAGGAGATGAATCGGAAAGCGTGATAAGTGACTAAGACAGGGAGAGCAGAGCTAGTGGTTCAAAAATTAATATTCAGGAAACCAAAGTAACGTTCAAAAGTCTCGGTGGGCAACAGCAGTGTACAATCGGTAGCGAAGTGCTGGAGATGGTAAGAGAATACTCCAAGTTAAAGCATGTAGTAACCGCAGATCTGGATCACGAGAAAAAAAAATAACCAGAAGAATAAGAATGGGGTGGAGCACATTTGGCAGGTTTTTCCAGATCATGAATGGCAGCTTACCTATATCCGTGAAAAGAAAAGCATATAACATTTGTAGCTTACCGGTATTCACCTACGGGAAAGAAACGTGGAGGCCAACAAAAAGGGTTGAGCTTAAATTGAGCGGTATGAAACGAGCTATGGAAAGGAAACTGATAGGCTTAATGTTAAGAGCCTGGAAGGGGACAGAATGGTTCAGGGATCAAACACGGATTATTGACATCCTATTTGAGATGAAGAGGAAGAAATGGTCTTCGGAAGGGTCTGTAATTTTGAAGGCAAGATAACCTATGGTGGTTTAAGGTAACAGACCGTATTCCAAGAATGGCAAGCATAGTATTTGCGGCAGAAAGTTCGATGGGTAGATTATGTTAAGAAGTTTTTGCAGGGATAGGGCTGCAGCTGGCACAGGAAATAGAGAGACAGAGAGTAAGATGAATGTAAAGGCAGGGAGGTTAACTAGGCGACTCCCAGCATGCTACCCTGCATTTGGGAAGGGGAACGGAGGGAGAGATAGAAAGGGGAGAGAGGAAAGGGAGATCATTTTTGACGTGTCCGTAGGCCATTACTAACAGAGTGCCCAGGAAACACACTGAAAGTTTGTAACCTTGAACTAAGTTCCGAGTCCGTCAGGAGCTATGCCAAGATGGACTATGCCGGGACCTGCACAGACCCTGCGGAAGTGGTTAACTGAGCCTTCTGTGTAGACATGGATACTGTGACTGTGGTTAGAATGCAGGTGTTTTCCACCGAGATCTGTTAAAGCACCCAGTGATACACCAGCTTTGTTCGTAATTGCAGGAATGGAAAGGTGCACCAGAGGTTTATGTAGACTCCATAAGAGCGAACCCGGTCTTGAGGCACAGGTGAACTGCGGTGAAGTTATGCGCGATGAGCATCGATTATTTTGAGGAATGCAGTACGTGGCCTAGTTATCGGAAAAACTGCGAGATGACATAGGACTCTAGTAATACTGGCTACAGTGTGGCTGTTCGTGTGTTTTTACTTGCAATACCTTAGAGTAAAATTCACAGTCGAATACGGGACAAAACGCAACTTTCACAAATTTGCATATTTTTGTTGAACCACAGTTTAATTCTAATTAAAATAGGTTAAGAGTCTTGCGCTGTCTCAGACAGCCAAAAAGAAACTATAAAATAGTGCTAGTCGACGCGAGCTTCCGCATTCACTGCTGCTGATGCTGAGCCATGGACGAAAGCAGTGATCTTTGCGTCAAGAATTTGAAAATGGCCTCTGCTCGAGCTGGGCACCTGGCCTCTACTTGTCCACTCGTGCTCCCCTAGCCCATTCATCTTTGTTCGTGCTGATATTCTGGCGCGGCAATAGTGGCCAATAAAAGCTATTACATATTCTACAATATGCAATAACGGTGCGTATCACATAGAATGTCTGAGCGAACATACAAAAATTTCAGCACTACTGCTTTCTTATTATTCCAAACGAAAGCACTGTGGTGTGTTCAAAGACCAGAAGAAATGTCAAATCGTAAGCAAAAATATTTGTCGTGAAATTTTAATGCGACCTAGTTTTGGATTCGCCTAAAAAAAAGGCTCAGAGGTTAGGGCACTCGGATACTGATCCGGAGTACCCGGGATAGAACCCGACCTCGGCGGACGCCTTTTGATGGAGGCGAACCGCAAAGGCGCCCGTGTGCTGTCCGATGTCAGAACACGTTAAAGATCCCCAGGCGGTCGAAATTATTCTGGAGCCCTCCACAACGGCACCTCTTTCTTCTTTTCTTCTCTGAGTCCTTCCTTTATATCTTCCCTTACGGCGCGGCTCAGGTGTGCGCCGAGATGTGAGACAGATATTGCGCATTTCCTTCCCCAAAAAACAATTTTCAAAATTTTCTTTTGCCCCGCCGCGGTGGCTCAGTGGTTAGGGCGCTCGACTACTGATCCGGAGTTCCCGGGTTCGGACCCGACCGCGGCGGGTGCGTTTTTATGGAGGAAATACGCTAAGGCGCCCGTGTGCTGTGCGATGGCAGTGCACGTTAAAGATCCCCAGGTGGTCGAAATTATTCCGGAGCCCTCCACTACGGCACCTCTTCTTCCTTTCTTCTTTCACTCCCTCCTTTATCCCTTCCCTTACGGCGCGGTTCAGGTGTCCAACGATATATGAGACAGATACTGCGCCATTTCCTTTCCCCCAAAAAAACAATTATTATTATTATTATTAAATTTTCTTTTCCATTTGAATGGAACTTTATTCCAAAAATATTCTTGCTAGATGCTTTTGAAAAGAGTATAAATAGCCTACATTTTCTAAATGAAAAAAGCAGCTGGAAAATAGCTTTTAAGGAAAGGAAAGGCGCAGGAACTTTCTCACGTTTCGTTTGACAAATGACCGTCGCCGTGAGGGAAGGGAAGAAAGGAATTAACAAAAAAGAGGTAAAGAGGGGCTGTACTGGAGTTCTCCGGAGTAGTGGACAGAGACAGGGAGCCAAAAAGCGCCCTGTGCTATGCGATGTCAGTGCACGTTAACGATCCGCACATGGTCGAAATTATTCCGGAGCCCTCCACCCCGGCACCTCTGTCTATCCGTTTCTTCACTCCCTCCTCTATCCCTTCCCTTACGGCATGATTCGAGTGTCCACCGAGACACACGAACAGTTACCGAGACAGTTACTGCGCCATTTCCTTGCCTGAAAAGCCATTTTCAAATTTTTTACAGGCAGCCAGGATTTATTAACTCTAGAGGAGGTTGGTTGGAGGAGGAGGAAGATTATTTGATATATTTGGAACGAGGATGTAGCAGAAAAGGAAAGGCAAGATGAGTACCTGATTAAGAATACAAAAAGAATGCATGGTTTTTTTTTTTTTCGGGGGGGGGGGGGAAGGAAATGGCGCAGTATCGGTCTCATATATACCTTTGGAGATCTGAACCGCGCCGTAAGAGAAGGAATAAGAAAGGAGTGAAAGAAGAAAGGAAGAAAGAGGTGCCGTAGTGGAGGGCTCCGGAATAATTTCGACCACCTGGGGATCTTTAACGTGCACTGACATCACACAGCACATGGGCGCCTTAGCGTTTTTCCTCCATAAAAACGCAGCCGCCGCGGTTGTGTTTGAACCCAGGAACTCCGGATCAGTAGTCGATGAAAATTGGTTTTTCAGTTAAGGAAATGAGATAGTAGCTGTCTCGCATATCTAGCCGGACACCTAAATCGCGCCGCAAGGGAAGAGATCTTTAACGTGCACTGACATCGCACAGCACACGGGCGACATTTGAAAATTGGGTTTTGATAAAACCAAAATGGCTGAGTACTTGTCTCACATATGCCGGTGGGCACAGGAACAGCGGCGTAAGGGAAGAGAGGAAGGTGGGAGTGAAAAACGAAAGGAAGAAAGAGGTGCCGTGGTGGAGAGCTCCGGATTAATTTAGACTACTTGGGGATCTTTAACCTGCACTGAAATCGCACAGCACACGGGAGCCTTTTGCGTTTCGCCTCCATCGAAACGGGGCCGCCGCGGTCGTGGTCGAACCCTGGTACTCCGGATCAGTAGCCCAGCGTTCTAACCACTGAGCCACCGCAACGGATAATTTAGTATCGCCTTTATCGAAACGCGACCTCTTGAACCGTGCCATGAGGAATAGGATGTAAGGAGTAAGAGCGAAGGAGAGTGAGAGAGAGAGAGAGAGGCGCAGGTACATCCTTTGTAAAATGTAAGCAGCCCAGGAGGTTTCCTTTTGGGCTACGCTCTGCAGTTCCTTATCCATTGCAAGCGATCATGATCACACGGGCGGCGGCGGCGGTGGCGAAAGGACGCTTGGCTTATCTGCTATTTTTTGCTTATCCAGACTTCCCCTGCAACTGCTGCCCTGGCTGCAACACTGTGCCCTGATTGACGTCATCCACCCCGTGATCTGCCCACCAAGTGTTGTCGCGTTTCCTGTGCCGGAATTACAGCTGGACACACGGGCGGCGGCGGCGGTGGCGAAAGGACGCTTGGCTTATCTGCTATTTTTTGCTTATCCAGGTTGGTAAAATTCACTTACTCGTTGCTTAACGCTGCGTTACTGCTACCACCGTTGCCACCGTGTTCCGTGCTTTGCTCAGTGGTATGTGCTCTATATATCGTTGCTGTACTGTGTGATACCTCGAGCTTCTGGTCCACGAGTCATGGCAGACACTTGCGAGTCCTGCAATGAGTCCCTGCCAGATCACGGCCAATTCCTGATGTGCAGCGAATGTGAGTCCTCCTATCATATTGGTAGTTGTTCTGGCTGGTCGGAGTCAACATTTAAGGCCAAAGGAGAGAGCGGCCGCAGAGCATGGCGATGCGTGGCATGCCGTCCATCTAAAACCAAAAGTGGGGTCAAAGGGAACATGGACTCTGAGCTAACTGTTTGCCTGGCAGATATAAGTCGAAGGCTTGATGCTCTAGCAGGATTGCCTGCTCAGGTTGGGGAAATTAAGGACTCCATCGAGTTATTGTCCCAGAAGTACGACGATATCCTGAATCGACAAGTTAAACAAGAGAAAGACATTAGTAACTTGAACAGACGTGTAGACAAATTAGAGGCTGTATGTACTTCAAGTGACGTTCACCAACTGAAAGCAACTGTCAATGATTTGGAATTTCGTAGCAGGAAATTGAACGTAGAAGTTCATGGCATGCAAGCTACGCCAAATGAGGACTTGTTGTGCAAGTTGAATGCTGTGGCTAAGACTGTTAACCTGCCAGAGCTGACGGCAAATGACATTGGCGCTATTCACAGGCTTCCTTCCAAACCAAACAAAACGCCTGGAATTCTTGTTAGGTTTGCCCAGCAGTCAACCCGAGATAAATGGCTGGAAAAGCGTAAAGCCCTCAGAATTGGTTCATCTGGAGTCTCCATCACTGAAAACATGACACACCAAAACAGAGAGCTGCTCCGTCGCGCTAAGGAATGGGCAGAGGACAACGACTACCGATTTTCATGGCACTGCAATGGCAAGATTCTAGTGAAGAAGAGAGAAGGTGATGGCGCCGTTGTCATTCGTTGCGTGGCTGACCTTGATAAGCTGTAACATAGTTCAACCTGAAAAAGCCTTCCGTTTATCTTTGTATTTGCTCCGATCATGCTTGATCCTTCGACTGCGCACGTAGACGTTGCAAACCTTAAATACTCTTGCGATACTAGTTTTCAGAAGTGTCTTAGTTGTGTTCACTTTAACTTGAGGTCTGGTAGAAATAAGCAGGATGCACTTGACTATTTTTTCGGCGAAGCGCAAATACGCTTTTATGTCATGATGCTTTCAGAAACATGGTTTGCCTCGGAAGAGGATGTGTTTACACCTCCGACGTATAAATCTTATTACATGAACCGCTCAGGCAAAAGGGGTGGTGGCGTAGCAATGCTAATCTCTAACTCGATGGATTCTGAACTAATGTCAGAATTCAGCTGTATCACTCCTTTTTACGAAACGCTTGCTATTAGATGTGGTACTTCTGTTTTTTGTGTTTGTTATCGCCCGCCTTCAAATGACGTTCGTCTGTTCTTGCCTTTTTTAGACTCTTTCTTAGAATTTGTCAGTGAAAGAAAATATACATTAATTTTAGGTGGTGATCTGAACATTGACATGTTACAGAATAGCAGGGTTAAATTAGAACTAGAATCATTATTAAGCTCTTACTCCTGTCAAAACTTTATAACGTCTCCTACACGAATAACTGCACAATCAACTACACTTTTAGATCTGTTTGTCACCAATATTGATCCTTCCCTTGTTAGAGCTGGCACTTTGATTTATGATATCAGCGACCACTTGCCTATATTTATGTTTGTCAGTCAAGTCGTTAACACGCCTACACGAATGCGCTCAGAATTTTCATACAGGCGCATTACTCCTGATACGCTCTCCGCTTTTAGAGACTGCTTAAGCAGTGAAAACTGGAACGATGTGTTCGCAGTGAGCGATCCTAACTTAGCGTATGAGTTATTTATGAGCAAGTTCTCTACGGTATACCTTGCGTGTTTTCCTATCAAGACGTTTAGAATTTGTAAGAAAAGTAGGAAGCCTTGGGTGGATAAAGAGTGCCTTAAGCTTATTAGAAAACGGGACCAGTTGTTTAAGGCATTTATAGAGAGTAAGTCCCTTGAAGCCCTCAAAGTGTTTAAGAAGTACAGGAATTTAATCACAAAACATCTTCGTAATGCAAAAAAGCAATATTACTCTAACCTGTTCGAAGCAACACAAGGACGCACAAACAACGTTTGGAAGGCACTAAACACTGTATTTGGTAATGATTCAGAAGCGGTAACCACAATCGTAAAAGATGGGATAGAACTTCAAGGCACTAAGTTAGCTGACGCATTCAATGACTTCTTTTTATCAATCGGTGGTGCAACCAGTAGAAACCCTGATTTAAGATATATGAAGGAGCGAAGTAATCCAACTATATTTCTAGACCCAGTCGCTAATAGTGAGCTTGTAGCGACATTTTTAACCCTAAGCAATAGTAGAGCTGCTGATGCGGACGATATTCAAGTGAAGCCTGTAAAATTTGCCATTGATGTATTAGCACCTTGTCTTACCCACATTTTTAATATGTGTTTGTCCACAGGATGCTTTCCTCAAAAAATGCAGCGAGCAAAAGTGACAGTTGTGTTTAAGAAGGGAAATAGAAATGACATGTCAAACTACCGCCCCATATCCGTTTTACCTGTATTCTCCAAAGGTTTAGAGAAAATAATTCTGAAACGCTTGACCTCTTTCACTGAACGCTACAACTTAATAACATCTGCTCAGTTTGGCTTCCGCAGGAACAAATCTACGGAACTCGCACTGCTGGCCCAAAAGGAGTTCATTCTCGAAAACTTTGAATGTAAAAATATGGTACTTGGGCTGTTTCTGGACTTCTCCAAAGCCTTTGACCTCATTAATCATGAAATTCTCCTTCAAAAACTCGATCACTATGGCATAAGAGGCATTTCGCATCAATTAATTGCGTCTTACTTACAATACCGTACTCAGTTTGTCGTCATTGAAGGAAAACACTCCACATCAAAGTCAATCAAAACAGGTGTCCCACAGGGAAGCATCCTGGGACCATTTCTTTTCATTCTTTATATTAACGAGATAGTTCGCGTTGATGAAACGGCACATTATATAATCTATGCTGACGACACAAGTTTATTCTTTTCAGGCAAATCGTGTGTTGATCTAGGTATCCGAGCGAATAGAACGTTGTCCGAGATTAATGCCTGGGCTCAAATTAACTGCCTAAAGCTAAACATTAATAAAACGAAGGCTATTTTATTTCACCCCCGACAGACACATGTCCAGCGACCTTCTATTTTTTTAAATAACACTGAAATTGAAGTGGTAACGAGCTTTAAATCACTGGGCGTGTATTTCTCAGAAAACATGACATGGGATGATCACGTAAACTATATCGTTGGTAAGCTATCTAGGACAGCTGGCGTTATGCGCCGTTACTGCTACAATTTTCCCATACCTGTTAACATGCTCATATATAACTCTTTATTTTCCTCTTTATTAAATTACGCGTTTTCTGTATGGGCAACAACAACAGCTGGAAACATTAGCAAACTTACCGTCTTGCAAAAAAGGGCTTTACGCCTCGCCTGTAAAGTTCCATATCGCTTTCACACAGCAGGCCTATTCAAGAAGTACCACATAATACAAGTTCCATCGATGAACGATCACAGACTGTGCCGCTTATATAAACTCAGTTTAATAAAAAATAATGATGCCATTACTAGCCTAGCAAGGCTAGAGAAAAACATTTCTGCTTATAATGTGCGCCATCCTGAGATGTGGTATGTTCCAAAATGCAGAACCAATTATGGAAATCAAATGATAAAATTTAAATTGCCTACACTTCTGAATCACATGATAAAGGATGCTAACATTGACATATCAGATATATCACCAAAAGAACTGCGTTTATTGTTTGTATAATGCTGTGATATGATTTTCTAGTTCTTCTTGCCTGTTTTATACTAACGTTTTCAACGATGTTGCCATATCCGACTGTGTTCTCTTGCTGCACGCTTCTGTCCTACCCCGTGTGTTGGGGGGTCAGGGCTTTTCAAGCTGTTCACACAGCTTTTCTCCTGTCCTCCTCGCAGCATCTTTTTGTTGTGGAATAAATTTCACATTTTAAATTTAAACCGAGATAAGTATCCACCTGACCCCTCCAAATGGTAGGACAACCACGACTGCACCAGCAGCTTCACTGCACTGCTTGAAAGGAAATACTTTGTGCTGATTACTTCTGACAGAGGCTGTGCATGCCGCGGAGGGTTGGTGGATTTTTATAAATTGGGCATAAGGCCATTTGTCACAAAATTTGGCGTACATTTGGAGAGTTGGCTCGGCACAACATTCATCTGGCCCGTGCGCGCCGCAGAGCAGTCGAAAATATATTTGGAAGCAACTCTGGTTACCCACTGAGCGGGCATAACCTTGAGCTTGTGAAGTGATACCCTATTCACTGCGCTCACGCCCGGAGGCACCGGGTCAGAGAGAAGCGGTTCGAACTTTCTTAATACCTCTCTCCTTAATACCTCTCTTAATATCGGCTCGGACGCTCGCGCGAACGCTCCTCGCTTCACCCATGCCCACCGCTGAATTCAGCGAAGGTCAACACCGCTCTTGCCTGGATTTCGTCTTCGAAGCTCGGATAACGCCGTCGAACGCATCGGCAAGTCCCTTTTTGCCTGTTTCTGCGGACTTTTATGCGTTTCGGTTCTCGCCGGTACGCACGGCCTGCTAGGCCCACGCCAGGCCTAGCGACCCCGCTCTGACGGGGCTGTGCCGCATTATCTGAGTGGGATCTTCCTCCAACATTGGACATGGAAGTCACCGTGGATGGGACTGACTTTAGCGCCGAAGAAGTTTCGCACCAATATGGTTGGTTCACCGTCGGTGAATCGAAACGCTCCGGTCACGAACGCCAAAGGAATAACCCCGCGGCACACAATGGAACCGATCGCGCCCAGGGACAGGGCAGCATGCGGCACTCTGCCGACTCCTCTGCGAAAAAGCTTGGCCGACGACTTGCTCGACAATCGGTGGCGTCGAACCTACCTCGCCTACCCAAGGGCCTAACCAAGGTGATATTCCGGCCATCGGGCGGCCTCCGTATACTCTAGAGCTGTGGCCAACTCGCCATCTTTCAACTCATCCGGGACGCCGCGGGCCTCACCTTGGCAGAATCATCTGAAGACTGCATGCTACTCAACTTCAAGCAACACACCATACTGGTGGCCACCCATTCCGCGGTACAAGTGGAACGCTACTTAAACATCAAGGAGCTCATCTACGGCGAGAACAAGATCGCCATCACCTCGTATGTCGCCACGCCGGATGGCAGTGGTAAAGGAGTGATCCAAGGCGTTCCGAAACATCTATCGGACGCTGACATCCTTGCGAACCTTCAGCATCCAAGGAATCCTCCAATATGTGGAGTCCGGCGCATGGGTGCGCAGTCGCAGACGGTCCTCATTCTCTTCAACGGTGAGCGAGTACCCCGTTGGATCAGCTTCGGTGGTGGCATGATTCGCTGCTGCCTCTACAAAAAAAAAATACGAAGTGTGTTCTTTGTGCGGACAACTCGGACATCGCAGAGACGTTTGCCCGGACCCGAAAAACGCTCGCTGCCGCGGATGCGGCGTGGCCAATCCTCCTGAGACACATAGCTACGAGCCTGAGTGTGCCTTGTGCGGTAAGGGCCATGAACTGGGCAGCAACAAATGCCGCGAAATCTACCGCACTCCATACATTGTCAGCAAACGCCGCTGGGAACAGGAACGCCAACATCTGACCCAGCATAGCCAAGAGTCGCCGCAGTCTAAAGAGCGACGCAGCCACTCCAA
Source organism: Amblyomma americanum (assembly GCA_030143305.2). NCBI lineage: Eukaryota > Metazoa > Arthropoda > Arachnida > Ixodida > Ixodidae > Amblyomma > Amblyomma americanum. The sequence continues at coordinate 52,669 of JARKHS020011907.1, forward strand.
AAGCTGGGGACGAACAAATTATAGACATCGATCCAGCTCCTTTCCACGACTGGAACCGAGAGGCCGGTCCGCCTCCAAATCCAGGACTCCTTCACACCAGCCACGGAACCCCGGTTTGAACCAGGACGCCGTCGGCACGCAAAAGGTAGGCTGGGCAGATAAAGCCTCCCAGAAATCTAACTCCAACCCCTCTGAGCTAGCAGACCTGAAAGTGCTGGTAGGGAAATTACTTCGTGAGGTCGAGGACCTAAAGAAAGAAAATGCCGCTCTAAAACAGCAACAAATGCAGGCTGGGTCACCACCTACGACCGATGGCGCCAATAACCCTACCCCCTCTACCTCCGCCGGAGCGGACATGCATGCTGAATCAATGCGGGCACCCCCGCCTAAGCGAAAAGCAGGCGATTCCCTGTCCGAAGGCTAAACACTAGCCGACACCATTCACAAAATTGAAGAAGCGCAAACGCAGACTAACAGCACTCCATCCAAGTGCAGCTTACAATGACTTCCATCATGGAAGAATTATGCAGACACCGGCAGGAATCAATTAACTTAGGCAGCTGGAAGCAGGAAGCAGAGAGCAGGCTCCTTCCTCACAAAATTCGCAAACCCGCTTCTTCTGAAGCGGTATTCGACTAGCAACAACATGGCGCCACAACCCAATTACACCATCTGGCAGTGGAACTGCCGAGGATTTAGCCGCAAACGAGCTGTACTCCAACAATTCCTCAACAATAGGGACGGACCGGACTTAATCGCACTACAAGAGACACAAACTAATAGGAAGCTAGCTGGGTATCAATCCTTTTCATCGGGGGGTGGAACGCTTGGAGTCACGACTTTTGTCAAACGAAATATTACGGTAGTACAGCACGATACCCCAGTCACAAATGTCACACACGTGCTAGTCGAATTATTTCCGCCTAGGAAACCCGACCACAGTCTGTTTGTGCTGAATGTCTATAGCAGACCAAAGTTACGGAAAGCAAGCTTCGGCCCGCTTTTTCAGGCGACCCTGAAGCTCGCAGGCAATCACCCCGTCATTTTCATGGGAGACATTAACGCCCAACACCCAGCTTGGGGTTGCGCACAGGAGGACATTAAAGGTAGAAAACTATGGCTCACCGCACAACAGTGTGGGTTGACTCTTCTTACAGATCCACTAGTCCCCACCCGCTGCGGTAACAGTGTTTCCAGGGATACGTCTCCCGATCTGACTTTTGCTAAAAATTCGGGCACTCCAACATGGATGAACACTCAACAAAATTTCGGCAGCGATCACTGCATATTCGAAATAGTGACCTCAACTGGCCCCAAACGTCGTAGCGCTCGAGCCCCCACCCTTGTCGATTGGGACACGTTCCGCGCTAAAAAAGCCGCCCGAGAAGCTGATACCCCCGAAATTCTTGACATAGATATCTGGGCAAGGGATCTTTGTCAAGATGCCAAAGTAGTCACCCATACGTTAGACCAGGCTGACCACATGGAGATTGCGGACAGCCGGCTTTTTCACCTATGGGAGGCAAAGAGAGGACTCGAGAACCGACAAAAACGACAGCGGTGGAACCGCAATCTGCGCAGAAGAATAGCTAGGCTAAACAAGGAGATCGAGGATCATGCAGCTAAACTTACTCAACAAAACTGGGATGACATATGCAACCAAATGGATCGCAATATGGGAGTCTCTAAGTCTTGGCACTTGCTCCGTCATCTACTTGACCCTACAGGTAGCAGAACCACCCAGAGGCAGAACCTGCAGAAGCTTGTGCATGAGTATGCAGGCCCACCAGAGGACCTTTTCCTTGAACTTAAAGATTGATACATTGGCAATGCTCCTATCCAAGCCTTCCCAGATTATGCTGGTCCGGAAAACACACAGCTCGACTCCCCCATTACTGTGGATGAGGTTAGGGCAGAGATTGCCAGGCTAAACTGCAAATCCGCCAGTGGCCCAGGTGCAGTATCCAACAAGATCCTCCGCAACCTGGATGAATTCTCGCTACAATCACTGACTGAGTATATGCAGAAATGCTGGTCGGAGGGCTCCATCCCACAAGTATGGAAAACGGCAGAGATCATTCTCATCCCAAAGCCAGGGAAGGCACTCAGCCTTGAGAACCTCAGGCCGATTTCGCTCACGTCTTGTGTAGGTAAGCTCATGGAGCACGTAGTTCATACCCGCCTCAACCGGTTTATGGAGGAGAACGAGCTGTACCCTCCAACCATGATTGGATTTCGACCAAAACTTTCTACGCAGGATGTAATGCTTCAGCTCAAACATCAGATTATTGAGGCAATAACGCGGGACACCAGAATAATTCTTGGACTTGTCCTGGAAAAGGCCTTTGACAATGTCAGACATGATGCGACCTTGGAGAACCTTGATGAACTCGGGGTGGGAGCCCGCACCTTCAACTATATCCGCGACTTTCTCTCAGGTTGAAAGGCGCATTTACAAGTAGGAGGTCTCCACTCGCATGACTTCCCCCTCGGCAACAAGGGCATCCCGCAGGGATCGGTCCTATCACCATTTCTCTTCAACGTTGCAATGTTGAAACTTCCACACCAATTAGCGCAGGTTCCGCAACTCCACCACAGCCTCTATGCTGACGATATCACCTTGTGGACCGCCGAGGGCAATGATGCCGAAATCGAGGAGAGACTACAGCATGCAATAGATATCGTGGGGAACTATGTAGACCCTAGGGGGCTGCGGTGCTCTCCAGCCAAATCTGAATTTCTCCTATTCCGCAACATCAGATCCCTTGCGCAAACCCCACCGGCCATCGAACTCAGTATTCGCGGAGTCCCCATTCCTCGAGTGCCCAAAATTAAAATCTTGGGCCTAATTCTACAAGAACACGGCTTCAATTGTGACGTAATTCGGAAGCTTCAGGGAACCTCGCAGCAAATTATGCGACTCATTCGCCGCATTAGTAACCGCCACTCGGGCTTGAAGGAAAGCAATACTCTCCGTTTAGTACAAGCCTTTGTGATAATCCGCATAGCTTACGTATGCCCTTACCTACATCTCAAGTCAGCTGAAAAAGAAAAAGTGGAGGCCATAATCAGAAAATGCGTCAAACAGGCAGTTGGGCTACCCATGCACACAGCGACTGAGAAAGTGTTAGGTCTCGGTCTTCATAACACCCTAAGCGAGATTATTGAAGCGGTAACCGTCTCGCAGTACGAACGACTATCGGCCACACCAACTGGCAGACACATTCTGTCCACACTAGGCATAACATACGAACGACAAGGCGGACCCACAACTGACCTTCCCAAACATATACGCCAGCTTCTGGTCATTCCTCCACTACCTCGGAACATGCACCCAGATTTCCACGCTGAACGTCGTACAGAGAGAGCCAAATCATTAGGAAAATGCTTTCTTAATGATACCTCTGTGGTATATGTAGATGCGGCAGATTCTTCGGCTGACAAGATGGTAGCTGTGGTCACCACGGAACGTGGTACACTCATAACGGGGGGCACTATACGCACTCAGCACACACATGTTGGAGAAGAAACAGCCATTGCTCTAGCCATTGTGGGATCCTCGGCAGAAACCATTGTCAGCGACTCAAAATTGGCTATACGTAACTACACGTTTGGAAGAATCTCCCCATAAGCAGCACGGATTCTGCTAAATTATCAGCCCACGCGGCGCATTCGCCTAATCTGAAAGCCTGCTCATGCTTCCCTTGCTGGTAATGAGGCGGCTCATAACCTAGCTCGAGAACTGTCCCGCCAAGCTGGGTCGTGCAGCCCACCCGCCCTATACTCTGGCAAGGACAGGTTGTTTTCTTACAGAGAAATCCTGCAGCACTACAGGCTTGCAAGACTCAGATTCCTCCCAGCAGATAAAACGCTCTCCAAGCAACAGGCGAAAGCCTGGCGCAAACTTCAAACTAACACCTATCCAAATCCCCAATTGTGTAGCTTCTATTCGGAAGGACTCTACTCAAACAAATGCAAAAATTGTGATGCGAAAGCCGATCTAAATCATATGATCTGGAACTGCCCGCAGTCCCTACCCGCGAGTCACTTCATTACCGACTCTGCTCATTGGGAGGCTCTATTGCTCAGCCCCGACCCGGGGATACAGATGAAGCTCCTCCAGCTGGCTGAAGACGCCGCCGTTGCCCAAGGGATAGCGGCCGCCGTTTAAGCGGGGGGCGACTTCGTGTCGCTCCTCTATATCCGCTGGAAATAAAGTTTCACAACCAACCAACCAACCTCTCTCCTCGCCTCACCAATGGCGACGCGAGCCTCGACGGAGGGGTGATAGAGAGATTGTACAGTGGATGATATGCGTGTGAGCGCGCCTGCCTTGGCGCAAAGCAACTTACTGACACGGAGCGACTTATGAATGAAGGACGGTTAAAGCGGTCCAGAAGCCCATTCCGTAATTTCAGCTTCGAAGAAGCGCACCCGTGGATTCGCGGGTCAACACCTGTTGCAGAGCCACGGATCTGCGAGGCAGCGCGCCATCGTGGCCCTCCGGTCATAGAACTGGCGCAGTACCCGGTAAAAAAATCGTGTTTTGTTTGGGTGACTCTATCGTGTGTTAGAGCGCTGTTGGTGTTAATCTATCTTTGTACTGTAAGCTCTCTCTAGTGTTAGTTTCGGAGGTACTGCATTGTTTCGTTGATCACTTTGTAAGTGCTGATGCGAGTTATTAAAACTCCACTGTATCGTCTCTTTTCCAAAGAGCTTGTTTTGTTTGTCAACCTTTTGCTCCGACCCATTCTCAGGCTTGAGACCGGCGAAAGCGGGGCACCAAGCGACCACCATTCTTTGTCCCATAGCTGCTGGTTTCTGGCCTTTCTTGGCACGCTGAGTGGAGGGAATCTCCTGAGAGACCGGAACCGCTGCGCTCACATATTTTATGGGTGCTTGAGAGCGCAGGAAAGTGCGCATTGTACCACTAGTTTATTGCAGCTCACTATCATTGAAGGCAAGCTTCTTGTCCTTTTGCAGATTTTTTTTTGTGTTGATGAATAGGTCGACTTCATTGTGCACTCCCATGGAAAGGGTATAAAATGCGGTGCCAGTCGGCCAGCAAAGATCACTGTTTATGTGAACCACTGCCGGTATGCTGCTGAAGTTACGATAGTAGGTACAATTTTAAATCAGTGTGCTCCATGTGTGTACTTGTTCGTTTTCTGAGCGCTGCCTGTCTTCTGGGTGACCATTTTTACGCCATACCCTTCAGAGAGTCGTAAATTTTTTCTGCGATGTGATCGGTAGCAGACAATAATAAATTCTATTAAGTACGCTGGAATCATCCGCACAGAAAGAAAGAATGAAATTTATTATATAAAAGGAGACCGGAGCGGATTGTCGGAGTGGTCCTCAGTACAGGGCTCCAGTAGCCTCTGACGACACTTTGGTGACGGCGACTAGCGCGTTCCTGGTCTTCTAGGTTCCCGCTTGCCAGCGTCATCCCCCCACCCCTGCCTCCCCCCCCCCCCCCCCCGCTCCGCGCTGTGTTGGGCGGCTCTAATTCCTTGGATTTAGCTGTGCATACCCATGTAACGTTTGTAAATGTAGGAATACCACCACACCAGGAACATGTTGCTGCGTATAATGTTGGGCGCATGCGGTGAATAAAAATTTAACTTACATTTATATATCTGAAGTAATTGATTCAATATGTATTTCAAACTGTCTTCTGAGTCAACAGTGGGTGAAATAACTTGTGCTCATAGCTTTGAAATAGGCAACGAGTTTATTTTTAAAGCTTAACTCATTCCTCTTCGGAATGTAGAGTACTTTGTGCATTTACACCTGCTATTTTCTCAGAAACTTCTGTATACTCATTTAGCTTCTTACCGCAAAGATTAAAACGAGATCGACTCTTTGCTGTACGTCACTAGCTGTAGAGGCGAAGGCTCCTTGCCAACGCCTGTTCGTTGTCGTTGGAATGAAAAAGTGTGCGTGCAGCTCAGCCAGGTGGAGGGTAGACAAAGGAAGAAGGTAAGGAGCACGACAGCACCCTACTTCTGGTGCCCCTCCACGGGGGTGCGATCACGTAAGTACCCCGTCCACATAAGTCGCGCCGTGAACCACTCGCTGTCTTTCAGAAAACAAAGGAACCGAAGTTTGAACGCAAAGGAACGTTTGTGCATGTAGTCTTGTGGGGTCCGTGCAGCCGAGCATGACATAAAGGAAGGGGACAGAAGAGCGAGGGCTATGAAGTGTGCGCCCGGGCAACCAATCGAAGTTCAAACTATTTATTAAACTGCTTTCTTGCAAATACCGTGCTTCGTTTCTCCCCAGTGTTCCTAGGCCGACCATAAAGTTGAAAATGCTACGCAATCCTCATGTGGGGCCCGCCGCAGCTGTTAAGGGTACATACCATCGGACCCGCGATGAAAGCTTGACTGAAATACGTTAACGTATCGTGACGGTGAGAGTAGCACGGTGATATTTCGCTTCGGTTGACAGTGAGCCTATGAAAAAATCAAGCGCTGATTTGACTTCTTTTCTGGAGAAATAGACACCATGGCAGTGGACAGTGTGGCTAAAAAGAATATAATTTTGAGACAGGCCGCGAATTCCTACGCTCAGAAAGAATTCCTCACTTTCTATGTCAGTGGTTTTGAGGGGGCTTAAATTGTTTGAAACTTAATGGTGACGATGCTTCCTCCTCAATGAACATGTTTTACAATACATAGGGTACAAAAGCTGATAGAAGAGTGAAAGCTCGTGGAGCGATAAGTAATTTTTGATTCATAAGCATTAGGACACTCATTGACGTAAAAAGTGTCTATGCGTTGGCGACTGAAGCCTCGGTTGGCGGGACACAAGGTATAGAGAGAGAAGTCCCCCTCTCCACTTGCAGAGAACAGCTGGCAGGGGAGCGAAGTGGAAGAGAGAACAGGCAGAGAGGGTGGGAGGAGAAAGGTGAGAAAAGTGGACGGGGGGGGGGGGCACGTTGACTGTTATTGCTGGACTGAACCAATATAGTGGAGGCGGGGGTCCCACTGTGATCGATGTATTTCAACTCGACACTTGATCGTGCTATCCGAGAATGTCAGCGGCTGCGGTTGCACCATCCGGGGGAGAGCACTGATGCTAACGACTACTCTGCACCGTGAATGAAATTGACCGTGTGCGAATACTTATTAACGGAGAGTAAGCTAAGTAGAGTGCAAGAGACATCTTTGTTTCCTTTTTTCGCACTTAAGAATGGTGCTCCGAAAGAAAAGAACTGCGATGGTGAGTAGACTGATGGGCAGTGTGTTTGCTACCTGAAGTGTAAATAAAAGAGATGTCCACCATCCGGATTATTTACATAATTCCAAAGACCACCATATTATTGTCGATGAAATCAGTAAATGAAGAACAAGATAGCTTACAAGCCACCGTTTCAGGGAGTTAAAAGAAATCGCATTTGGGGGTGCTTGACCCGTGATGACCACTGTTTTACAGTTGCTGCTCCCTTTTTTTGGCATCACACTGCAACTTGATACTGCAGTCCGTCTACTCAGGAATGCCTCCTCTTGCACGTGCTGGGTAGCGGCTCCGAATAGTGTCCCTCTCGTGCGATGAAGTCTGTGCACAAGTCGCTGCAATTGGGGCAACCTAGGAGGGAGGAAAATTAAAACTGAAATAACGAACAATCCGCAATAACGAATGTTATCGCAGGTACTGTCGGGTGCAGAAGTGGTGCATAAGACGTGTGCGTTTGGTTAAACTTGACTTTCGCGGCACTTTTCAGCGGTTCCTGATATCCACACAGATTAGGAGGTTATTTTCATCCAGAGGAATGACATTACGTTGGTTTCGGGACAAGCTCTCCGGCTTGGCATAGCCGCCAAACAGCGGCACACGGGCAGCGAATCATGAAATCGCGAATGCCATATGCCATTTTTGGACACAACAGTACATGGAAACTGAAGAAAAATCTCAAAAGTTCATCGAGCTTTTAAGCAGTCGATCTGGAAATGAGAGCCAGAGTGTACTACACAGGAAAAACCTTATCTGTCTTTCCTCTGCAGTAGTGCTTAGAGAGATAACCGTAGTACATCTCAGTGCGGCACCTGCTAAAATAAAAAGATACAGTTCATAACCGTCAGTGCTACAAACCTCCCGCTGCCTAAACTTCTTAGGTTACTGTGCTAGACGTAGATAGAGCAGGAGAGAGAGGATAAGCGTTCTTTTTGGTACGCGGAGGAAAATTTCGGCCGTTTTTTTGATCCGGACAAAACTAGACTGCTTATGTATATGCTGAGGTTTGCGCGGCAGCCAATGACGCATTTATTGCTTTCAGAATTGAATACAGAATTGAGAGATAGATTTCCACGCCACTCGATTAGAAATCTGGAGGCCCACATCACCAGCGATTTGGGACAAGCAGTTCTAGTTCTCGTGGTTGAGACATCGTGGATCACGGCTTAGAAAATTAAAAAAAATTGCTCGTTGACCTCATCTGTGACTTAAGAAGGAACTAGCGCGGCCGAGTTCATACAGAACGGAACGTGATAGACTGCTAGGCTTACAGGAACTGATTGGCTGCTGTCCCCAGTCCCTGGTAATGGAACGATCGGGATGCTGTAATCAATCTGTGTTCAGTGCATGACTGCGCACCCAACCCTCTGAGATTTGTGCCGGAAAGAATGTATTCTCGTTTACGCGGTTTTTCGCGAAAATGGCCGGTGGTTGTCATCACTGTATTTCGCTTCCAGAAATGTGTTTTCTTAAAGGGGCCATGACAGCCTATTTTCACGCATACCCTGCTGATCGCATTTAATTCTCAACACGTTAAATTAAAATTCCCCCAAGTTTCAGCTGATTCAGTGCGGCGAATATTTCTAAAACGAGTTTTTTTTTCGTTTCTTCTGCGAACTGCTTGCTGGTCTGGCAACCTCTGATCGCTGACGTCACAGCGGCATACCCGCCCCGCGTCGTCTGCTGCGCGCTGTTCAGGTGATTGCATGCGTGCCGTAGACGGTGGTCGCTCGAAAAGTTTTTTTTTAGCTTATTTAAATAAAATGCATTTTCCGTGTTTTATTTTCGGAAGCCATCAGCTCATTACGCGAGTTGAGTGATCCTTGGGAAAGCGGACTTACTCGTGGCGCCCGTTTTCCGATTGTTGAGGAAACAGAAATCGATGACCCCTGCTTTATTATTCGCGCTCAGAAACATGTTCTTTTTATGTTATGAGTGTGTTCTCTTTTGAGCAGTCAAGTGCTCCCATATGTGAAAAGCGGCCCGTGCAGTGCATGCCTTCGTCGATGTGCGCCGTGAAAGCCGCGGCGTTTTCTAGCTATCTACCAAGTTCTTGTCCGCTATTGATCGGCTCGATAATTAAACTCAACTTATCACAAGGTGGCACTAGAGTAACCTTGAAGCACGAAAGGGGGAGGGAAAAGCGCCGAATGAGAAGACTTCCCCGCTGCATGTGTGCATTTGTAAGTCGAACATACATTCCCTTCGTCTCGTAGAACCCTTTTGCAGGAACCAAGCCGCTTGCAAAACCCTACGCGACTCGAATGCTTTCACTGCCCACACCGATGAATAGTCGCCGCCGTCTAAATGAGTGCTTGAAAATAATAGTTCATCATTTAGCGTTTACTGTGCGTGCGCAGTGTGGCCCAGGAATGCGACGGTTACGACAACTGCAGCCCCGCGCTGGGGTTGTTTACATAGCTGTGCGCAAACAGTATTGCTCGTTTGCGTGGCATGAAGCGCATGGTGGGCTCTCCTTATCTGAAATATTCCGTGTTATTCCTCAAAGATTGTAGTTTTACTCATTTCCACACTATGATAACACTGCAATAATTAAGCGCCGCTGATGCTATATCTCCTGCTTGGGAAACGCTTCGCGTAGGACCTGCGCTTCCCGCTTAATATCATCTGCTTCCTCTTATGTAAACAATATTTGATTTTAAAACGCTTTAGATTAAAATACGTTCGGACGTTGCTTGAATTAATGAAAACAACCAGATTTGTTGTCCACAGCCGAAGCCGACGGCTGCTGCCGGCTACCTTCAGCACATGCTGTGAAGACCGGGTCACTTATTGACACTTCCCCCTTATTGTACTCGCGTCCTGCGATGTAGGCAGTCGTCGCTTTGAGGGCACTGAAGCCAAAACTACGCTCTACAGCTATTTTCAGGCGCTAAAACTTGCGAATTCGCTCTCCGCAATCGCCGAAATCGCACACACGAATCCTGCGTACTCGCTAGGCCTCGTCACGAACGGGGCCGGAGGTCCACCGTCCCCCTAGTCCCACCCGACACTCAGCCAGTTCCCACTAAGTTCACGCTTTACACTACCGCGATACGGGGTCGTTGGTCGTGCTTGCATTGCCGTCGGTCTAGCGTGACAGACTGGTGCGTCAGCGACGGCATTTGCATACCGACCAGCCAACCGACCGCCGATCGCCGTCGCATCGGCCTGGTGTGGCCGGACCCTACCTAAACCGAAGAATAACTGTGTTACTGTTATTAACGCTTTTGCGGCACCAGTCACTCATATATGGGGGACGATTGGTACTTAGATCGCCCGCGGAAGTACAGGGGATAAGAGACCTCGCTGCGCACATTGCAGCAACGAGAGCAGACGACGTTGCTCCATGTAGGCCCTACTGACGTCACGACAGCATTCAATATGGCGGTCGCTGCCGGTGGGAGGTGTTTGCCGTTCCCAATTTCGATCGCATTTTTTGGAATCTAGAGCTCGTCCAGGGCAGCAAAATTTCGGAAACTGAATCATAAGCTCTTGTATTAGTTACTGAAGCAAAAGCTGCAATATGAAGAACGACCATGTCTTGGCCCCTTTAAGAAACCATTGCTTTCTCTAAAAACAACGTCTTTACACTTAGATTGCGGTAATCTATAGACACAATCACAACTCGGTTTGTCTTTAGTGCGCCATTTATTCAATCAAGCATGAATAGCTATGTGACTTCACCAGGGAAAAGAAGAAATTCAATGGGTCTCAAAGGACAACTGTAGCCCCAAGCTAATACATAATCATCGCCAGTACATAATCTTAAGCTAATACATAATCATCGCTGCACCCTGGCTTGAAAGTCATTATGAAATGAACAGACAGGAGTTATTACCAGAGATGCGGTAAATTGCTTTTGCCATTACAGTGGATACGTGTATAAAATATTCAAAGTACGATTCCAGCTGAACTAAGTGCAGAACGAAAGAATTCGTTACGCTTAGTGTTCCCGCATTGCGCTAATAAGGCAAGAGAGGGGCTATTTGGTGTTTCGTATAGTGGAGATATCGTACATAACTTATACAAAAAAGCACAACATGCGCTTCGTCTATCCGCCGATCTCTGCATATTCTGTGTTTTTTGTGTCATTTAAGTGCGAGATATTCTTTTTGTGCGCCTTACTATGATTACAGTTTCTGTCATCGAAAAAAAAAAGCAAAAATTTTCATTTCAGTACCTGCTACGCATGTAGTGTCAGCTACCGCAAGAGAACATGCTCCTGGCCGAGGGTCTGCGTCTAATTTAAGAGCGGAAGTAAAGAATTGTTCAGCAAGAAATTATTTTGAAATTTTTGTGCATTGGAATACAGATTTTTTAGGGAAACTTGAAATAAAAACTCTGCAAGGTAATTGTGATCAGGCTGATACCTTTTTTTACGCTATACGTATAATATAAATAGATTCGGATGCCGTAGAAATATATTTGAAGAAAAGGGCTAGCAGTTAAGCAAGTTCAAGCTGACTCTAGAGCAACCGTTCATTAACGCACCCTAATTAATAAATTAAGTTTTCATTAAGAGACCAAAAAATTTGAGTTACAGCATAATTTCACAAGATCCTCATTAGTTTTCGCTGATATATACGATAAATCTCCACAAAATCAAAGCTGTAGGGATGGATCACACTCGGACTGTATATTCGGCAGTGAGTACCAATACATTTACTCAGTTCATGTTTTCGCTCACGCGTTTGAATATTACGTACTCAAGCAATATGTGCTTGAGAATGTCTCTTCGTCAACAGAAGAAAAAAATATTTCAGGGGCATGATTCTTCAGGAAGATAACAATGTGGCATCAAGACAAAAATGAGGACTGACGAAAAGATCTGAGCATGGCCAGAAGCAGTAGAATCAGAGACCACGCACCGAGCAATTGCATGGTGCGATTGAGCTCACTCCTCAGGATCTCCAAGACCTTGTCAACGCCTTCTTTGCCCTGGAAATAAGCACAAGGAAGCGTTAAATGCGTAATTCAATTTGATATTTTACGTGCTCTGGAAATATCGCGAGATATGTGCTTCGGTCCAGGTGAACAATAGTTGTGGTGCTGCTCGATGTGTTGGCGAATGAAAGCTAAGGAACCACACTGTGTGAACACGGTGTCCAGTGGAGCAGTTTTAACATTTACTGATGACGCTTGCCTTTTGTGATGGGCAAGTTTGCCGACGAAGTAAGCAAATGTCTCATATTTTTCCCGAATTTGAACCTTCATGTAAAGGATGCTGATGTTTGTGATCAATTACGGGGTAAATCGCTACATAGCCTCCAGCCACGAAGCTGAGAAGTGCAAACTAATCAGCCGCGCTGACTGCGCAAATCGATATTTGACTTTGATCACTTGCTTGTAGATACGAAGCTGCGTGATTTCCTTCGAAAAAAACAAAAACTGGGAGACCTTTAGCTCCGCTTTAAGAGTGAAACACGATAGCGCCGGCTCTTTCTACCACCCAGATGCGGCATCACTCCATACTGCTCCTAGAGGTCAGCGCCCTCATCATCATCAACCTGACTACGTCCACTGTAGGGCAAATGCCTCTCTCATGTCGCTCCAGTTAACCCTTTCCTTTGCCAGCTGCGGCCACCGTATGCCTGCAAACTTTTTAATCTCGTCCGCCCACCTAAATTTCTGCTGCCCCCTGCTACGCTTGCCTTCTCTTGGAATCCACTCCGTTACCGTTAAGGACCAGCGGCTGTCTTGCCTTCGCATTACATGCCCTGTCCAAGCCCATTTCTTCTTCTTGATTTAGAATAGGATGTCATAAACACGCTATTCTTCCCTCACCCACTCAGCCCGCTTCCGGTCTCTTAAAGTTAAACCTAAAATTTTTCTTTCCATAGCTCGCTGCGTTGTCCTTAACTTGAGCTTAACCCTTTTCGTAAGCCTCCACGTTTCTGCCCCGTACCAACGCGAACCTGTCAATGCCAACGTGCTCAACGGCCGACGTCAAAGCGCAACGGCCAATGCCAATGCACAATTGCGGCCAACGTGCGCAACGGAAAATTTCGACTACGCTTCCTGAAGGACGTACGCTGAGGTCACACTCACTCACAGCGATCCTGGTGGCCTCCACGAGAAGTGGAAAGCTTGAGCTAGGTTTTCCCGCACTAACGACGCGAGAGAGCCGCGGCAGCAGCAGCGACCCGACGGCGCCGGCTCTTCTGCGCGACGAGCTCCTTAACGTTTCGTGTTTAAAAGAAGGAAACAACGGAACTGTGTCGTAAACTCTTGTTTTCGTTACGTGAGAAACGGGTTCTGTCTTCTTCAGTGCTTGGTAAAAGGAAATGAAAATTTCATCGCGAATCCGCCTATTGAATAAATGACGGAGAGTTTTTTTCCTAAATTCTATAAACGTATGAAAGCAGAATTAGATGACCACAGCCTGAAAGGCAACCGCGTAAAAAGACAAGGCACGAGCGGCGCGCGTCCACCGCCGCCGCCCTGTTGTACGCGTGTTTCCCACGCCTATGGCTCTCCCGCAACTGTAGAGTGGATGGCGGAGCGTGCCAGCGACGCGGTATGTGCGGTGTGTGCCTAGCGGGGGCGCCAGGAGCGTAACCGATGTTTTGGAATGGTGGCACTGTCAACATGATGGCACAAACATACACACATTGCGACCATCGCAAGATCTTGCTTGGGATTTACTCATCGAAATAGTGCTCATCGAAACAGAAGCCATGTTACTATCGGACAGTACTATACGCCCTGGATCACTAACCAGTGCAGAATAATTTTCGTTATATTTTTTTAACCCACATTCGTAATAAGGAGGTGATTATTGCTTAGCATCCACCCATGCGCAGCCATACGGCTGCAAAGGAAAGCTATATAGCTTCCACAGTAACTTCCTGTCAAAAAAAAAAACAATT